>ML663483.1:3902773-3934943 GCA_007570785.1 Antilocapra americana | reverse complement strand
GCAAAAACAATAATAAAAAAAAATAAAAATAAAAATAAAAATAAAAAAATAAAATAAAATAAATTAAAAAAAAATAAAAATAAAAGCACAAGCTGCAAATGAACACACATTTAGAGTGAAACAAATGAAGATATACTCTATCAGCATCCTCAGGGTAGACCATTCTCCCTAATACTAAAAAAAAAAAAAATAAATAAAGAATTAATTAAAACTGAATAAAATTCACATAAAGTTTCTCCTGAAATCTGTCATTTTATTCTATTAACATTTTAAATGTTATTTAGTTATATTGAGAAATGAATAATATGGTCTTTGAAAAAAGAATCAAAATCTCATAATGCAAAGCATACAATATTCTACTGTATGTTGGATATTAATGCATCATTTCATGTAATCAAGGTCTATTTCATTCAAAATTACAATATAGAACACTGTATCCCAAATTAATAAAGTTAGAATCACACTGACTTTTTTCATCTAGTCTTCAATAACAGCTTGAACTTGCTCATGCTGTGACATCCTCAATTTTTATAAGGATGTGCTTCTTTTCTTATGTTACTCTTTTCTTCACTGTCCTCTCCATAAAGTGATCCATCCATCATTTCATATGAAAAAAAATTAAAAAGTATCAATAACTAGTAAAATTCTACTGTTAGAATAAAGTGTGCATATTTTAGAACACTTGTTGAGTGTAGCACAACATGTACTATTTATTATCTTTACTTTAAAGGTCAGTACTAGACCTTCAAATATTAAATGGTAAAGAAAGAGACCTAAAAAACATTAGAAGAATCAATAACAAGGGCAACAAATCCAAATCAAGGACTTATTACAGGGTGGCTCTATCAAGAAAACTTTAATTAGTACATCAGCTTATTTCTACAATTGTTCAAAACAACACAGTCTGTTCTCCTAAATCCAATCATATCAAAGCACCTAGGTCAGTAAGAAGGAAGAAAGAGAAGGATCATCGCAATTGAAAATGCACAAATCCTGTGGGGGAAAAAGAAAAAACAAACCTCAAAGTATATTTCCTTCTATTATCTCCATACATGAAAAATAGAATGTTATTAGAGCAAAAAAAAAAAAAAGAGAGATTAGGAAACCTCTGCTAAAACATATTGAAACAATCATGTAACAGATAGTGGACAAAGACTACAAAGTAGCAAATAGTTTTAAAATTGGGAAAATTAGAAGTATAAAATATTAATCTTATACGAAATTTAAGGTTTTATATTTTACATACTTAATAAACAAAATGTTGAATTAAAATGAACATTTCTTTAAAAAATTAATCAGTATTTCTTTTAAATCTCATAGTAAAAATTGAAAGAGACACGTGTACCTCAATGTTCATAGCCACATTGTTTAAATAGCCAGGACATGGAAGCAACCTAGATGTCCATCAACAGATGAATGGATAAGAAAACGGTGGTACATATACACAATGGAATATTACTCAGCCATTAAAAAGAATACATTTGAATCAGTTCTCCTGAGGTGGATGAAACTGGAGCCTATTAAACAGAGTAAAATAAGCCAGAAGGAAAAACAACAATACAGTATACTAATGCATATATATGGAATTTAGAAAGATGGTAACAATAACCCTGTATGCAAGACAGCAAAAGAAACGCAGATGTATAGAAAAGTCTTTTGGACTCTATGGGAGAGGGCAAGGGTGGGATGATATGGGAGAACAGCATTGAAACATGTAAATTATCATATGTGAAATCAATCGCCAGCCCAGGTTTGATGGTTGATACAGGGTGCTCAGGGCTGGTGCACCGGGATGACCAAGAGAGAGGGAATCGGGAGGGAGGTGGGAGAGGGGTTCTGGAAGGGGAACACATGTATACCCATGGCAGATTCATGTCAATGTATGGCAAAACCAACACGATAATATAAAGAAAATAAAAAATTAATTAATTAATTAAAAAAATCTCATAGTAAACATGATATCTTGCTAGGATACAACTATAATAGCAGAATCTAAATTTAAAATGCACTAGGGGATTGATGTTAGCATTGTAACAGTTGAGTTTTTTCTTTTTTTTCTCTCCCCTTTGATGAAAAACTAATTGGACAATAATAGCTGAGAACACTTCAATTATGGGAAAGGACATGCAAGGACACGAAGCTAATAGAAAACCCTATTACCACAATTCAAAAAGACCTTCTGTAAGACACATTATAATGAAAATTTCAGAAATCAATGATAAAGAAAGAATATTAAAGGCAGCAAAAGGAAAAAAGTTAATCTACAAAGAAAATTCTATTAGGCTATCAGCAGATTTCTCAGCAGAAACTCTATAGGTCAGAAGAGTGTGGAATGATATATTCAAATTATTGAAAAATAAAAATTTCCAGCCAAGAATACTTTACCCAGCAAATTTATTCTTCAAAAGTGAAGGAGAAATAAAGGATTTCTAAGGCAAACAAAAGCTGAGGGAGTTCAACACCAGTATACTTGCTTTGAAAAGATATGCTAAAAGGAGTTCTTCAAGCTGAGCAAAAAAAAGACTCACTAAAAAGCAAGATGATAACATATGAAACACTCTTGTAAAGGTGAAAAATGGACAGTTAGAATACTATAATTCCACATTAGAATGGTATGTTAACCACTTAACTTTAGTATACAGCTGAAAGGAAGAGACTATTAAAAAGGATGCTTGTTCCTTTGAAGATCATATGACAGGACACAAAACAAGTCCTAGCAAATTTAAGAAGACAGAAATCATTTTGACTATCTTTTCTGACCATAATGGTATGAAACTACAAATCAGCAAAAACAGGAAAGCTGGCAAGTCTACGAACATTTGGAAACTAAACAACACATTTCTGAACAACCAATTGTAAAAGGAAAAAAATCAAAAGGAAATAAAAAACTATATGTAAATAAATGAAAATGGAAACATATCAAATCCTATGAGATGCTGCAAAATATATCAAAAAATTGAACAATTGGGGATAGACAACATCACTTCAAGAAACTAGAAAGAACAACGTAAAACCCAACAGCAGAAGAAAGGAAACGAGATCAGAGGGAAAATAAGTGAAACAGACAAGAAAAACAGTAGAAAGGTCCAACAAAACTAACAGCTGGTTCTTCAAAAAGATAAACAAAATTGAGAACTGTAGCTAGACTAAGAAAAAAAAAGAGAAGACTCAAATAATACTAGAAACAAAAGAGACATTATACAAACGATACTTCAGAAATATTTGGTTGGCCAAAAAGGTCCTTCGATTTTGGATTAAAGACACATTTTTTTTCATTTTCATCAAGAACTTTATTGCACAGTGTATCATTGTTTTGTTCCACTACCTACCTACTGCCATTTTTCAGGCAACTTCATAATTCCATCTTCACAAAACTTTATATTTTTAAGCAAAGAACTATTCCAGGTGACTTTTAACAGTCTTCCAAGGAATTGAAATTTTTTCCATTAAGAGAATTTTGTTAAGATAGAAATAAATGGAAATCCAAAGGTTCAATGTCTGATCAATATGGCAGATCAATCAGAACTTCTCAGCCAAGCTGTAACAGTTTTTGCCTGGTCATCAAAGAAACATGTGGTCTTGCATTAGCCTGGTGAAAGATTATGCATTTTCTGCTGACTAATTCCAGACGCTTTTCATCAAGTGCTGCTTTCCACGGTCTAAATGGGAGCAGTACTTGTTGGAGTTAACATTTGGTTTTCCAGAAGGTACTCATGCTAGAGAACTCCCTTCCAATCCCATTATATGGACAACATCACTTTCTCTGGATGAAACCCAGCCTTTGGTCTGGTTGGTGGTAGTTTATTTCATTTGCCCCACACTCTCTTCCATTCTACATTATTATACAGTATCCACATTTCATCATCTGTCACAATTTGTTTTAAAAACAGAACATTTCTGTTATGTTTCAGAAGAGAATAACATGCGGAAATATGGTCAAGAAACTTTTTTGACTGAATTTATGTGGAACTCAAACATCAAAGTGATTAATTTACCAAGCTGGTGTAAACAATTTTCAACACTTGATTTGGATATTCTGAGTATGTCAACTATCTCCTACATGGTATAACATTGACTATTCTCAGTTATTGTCTCAATTTGATTATTATCACTTTTGACTCATCTCTGCAACCATGGAACATCATGCAGTGAGAAAAAAATCCAGGACAAAACTTCACAAATCACTTTTGACTCATTTGATCGGTCACAGCACCTTCTCAACATACTGCACAGATCTTTTTTTGCGAGTTTAAGTTGCATTTTTACCTTTCTTGAAATAATAAAGCACCACATGCCAAAAATGTTGCCGTTTTTCTTCATCTTCAATATTAAAACGGCTACACAAAAATTCACCGATTTTGGTAAGTATTTTTTAACGCACACTGATATGACAGCGTGATTATATACAATACAATCTAATAAAACTGTTTCAAATCAAGTTAAAGACAACGAAGAACCATCTTATGGGGAAAAAAATGATAGAACTTTTTGGCCAACCCAAAACAGAGGTTCATAAGAGACTACAATGAACAATTATATGCCAACATTTAGATAACCTAGAAGAAATGGATAAATTTCTAGAAACACATAACCTACCAACATTGAAGCAGGAATAAACAGAAAATCTGAACAGATCAATAACAAGTAAACAGATTGAATCAGTAATCAAATAGCTCTCAAAACAGAAAACTCTAGAACAGGTGGTTTCACAGGCCAATTCCACCAAAACTTTAAAGAAGAATTAATGCCATTCCTTCTCAAACTGGATCCCTATCTTGCATCACTCACAAAAATTAACTCAAAATGTATCAAAAACTTGATACCATAAAAATTCTAAAAAGAAAATATAAGGAAGAAGCTCCTTGATATCGGTTGTAGCAATTATTATTCAGATATGATAACAAAAGTATAAACAACAAAAACAAAAATTAACAGCTGGGACTTCAAACTTAAAAGCTCCTGCTCAGCAAAGTAATCAACAAGATGAAAAGACAAACTACAGAATGGAAAACATTTTTTGCAAACCATATATCTGATAAGGGGTTAATATACAATATATATAAAGAACTCAAACTCAATAACAAAAAAATATTATTAAAAAGTGGGCAGAAGGAAAAAAAATAGGCAGAGGAACTAAAACCAAAAAGACATCCAAATGTGCACCAGGTAAATGAAAAGAGGTTCAACATCACTAATCACCA
Organism: Antilocapra americana; assembly: GCA_007570785.1. Lineage (NCBI taxonomy): Eukaryota > Metazoa > Chordata > Mammalia > Artiodactyla > Antilocapridae > Antilocapra > Antilocapra americana. The sequence continues at coordinate 3,929,742 of ML663483.1, read as the reverse complement.
GGGAAATGCAAAGCAAAACCACAATGAGATATCACTTCACACCTGTTAGAAAGGCTATCATCAAGAAGACAAAAGATAACATGAATTGGCAAGGATGAGGAGAAAAGGGAACCCTTGTCCACTGTTGGTGAGAATGTAAATTGGTTCAGTCACCATGGAAAACAATATGGAGGTTTCTCAATAAATTAAAAATAGAACTACCAGGAATTCCTTGGCAGTCCAGGAATCAGGACTCTGTGCTTCCACTGCAGGGGCACAAGTTCAACTCCTGGTCGGGGAACTAAGATTCTGCATGCTGCATGGTGCAGTAAAAAAAAAAAGAACTTCACTATGATCCAGCAATTCCACTTCTCATTATATACTCAAAGGAAATGAAAACAGGACACTGAAGATATTCACTCCCATGCCATAGCCCTGATTTGGAAACAATCTATGTACCTACCTATCAACAGACAAATGGATAAAGAAGTTGTGGTATATAAATATATACACAATGGAAAACTATTCAGCCATGATAAAAAGGACATCTTGCCATTTGTGAAAACACGTACAGACCCTGAAGACTTTAATAAAAGTGTGATAACTCAGACAGAGAAAGATAAGTTCTATACAATATCACTTATAAGCAGAATCTAAAACAAGCCAAATTCATAAAGACAGTAAAATGGTGGTTACTGGGGGCTGGGGACTAGGGGGATAGGAAAGATATTTAAGGGTATAAACTTCTAATAAGTATTAAATAAGTCCTAGGGGCGTAATGCACAGTACAGTGACTACAGACAACAGAATTGATTTATAATCATCAAACTTGCTGAAAGACTAAAATTTAATTATTCCAATCACTAAAATGATAATTATGTAATGTGATAGAGGTGTTAACTATCATTACAATGGATATCACATTACAATATGTAAATGTATTAAATCAACATGTTGCAATCCTTAAATGTATACTATATGTGCAACAAATTACTTCAATTTAAAAAATGTGCATTAAAAATGTCCATTTTTTTTCAAAAGCATAGGCTCAAATAAGCATCTGATTCAACCACATGAAGAAACATTTGTCCATAGGTACAACTAGAAATTTAATATTTGTCATCATTTTCTGTCTTATGAAATTTTTCATTGAGATTTACATTTAAAAAGTAACTGACCTTTGTGCTCTTTAATTGTCAATATAGGAAACGCAGGAGATAGGGAAAACAGCAACGAGAAAATGCAAACCTGCCATTTATGACAACATGGATGAATCTGGTGAACATTATGCTAAATGAAATAAGCCAGAAAAAGATAAATATTACATGAGTTCACTCATATGTAGAATCTTTTTTAAAAATATTGAATTCATACTAACAACAAAGTAGAATGGTAGCTAGACAGAAAAGGAGGTACTATTCAAGGAGTAAAAACATTCAGTTTTAAGATGAAAAAATTCTGAAGATCTAATATGTAGCTAATATATAGCTTAGTGACAATAATTAAAAATAACAATCTAGTGTATATTTGAAATTTGGTAAGAAAGTGAATCTTTAATGTTCTCATCACACATACAAATGTGGTAATCATTTCACATCACAGACATATATCAAAACACCACGTTGTACAACTTAAATGTGTATAATATGTATCTGTGAAAAATAAAAAGGAAAAATGCAAACCAACACTAGTGAAGATTCTGAGAAGCTAATCACCATTTCTGAGGCCCTAGAAAGTAACCTACAAGCAACCATGCTCTACCTTTCTCTCTTTGAAACACTGTACATTATAGAATTTTGCCAGAGCTTGAAAGGACTTTATAAAGATTAATTTTTAGTCCAAACACTCATTTGACATATAAATAAACTGTGATTCAGGCTGGTGAAGCAAGTTTTCCAAAGTCATACAGGTGATAAGAAACAGAGGAGGGTGCTTGAACTTGGGTCCAATGTTTTTTCTTCTTATATGATAGCTGCCTCTTCAGTTAGTGCTTTATGCTTAAACATATCAGCAATACTTATTTCCCACCAAATAAAAGATATTGATGATCAAAGTAGTGAACTCATCTCCCTGTTTTTTTGGGTACCAAGTCACTATTCAATACAAAATGGTAAACAATGATGACATGTGTCTGATGGGAGAGCAGGGATAAGGATATATACATCAGTAATCCTATGGGAAAATCAAAGAGCTAGGCATGTAGCTCAATAGGTTTTGGGAGAATGGGTTCTGCTAATTCCCCCTATTTTGGCAGAATGATAGAGTAAAAAGGCAACACAGTATTGAGAAAAGAACAAGTGGCCTATCTTCTTCCTTACCTATAAAATCTATAAGCATAATACCACCTATCTTGAAAAATAAGTGAAGTGAATTTTGTAGCACATCTACATTATATGTTTAACTTATTTAACCCCATGATTACTATTAATATCCCCTTTTTAAGACATGGAAACTGAGGCATAAAGGGGTTAAACAACTTCTCCCAGGTCCCAAGCTAGTAAGCAACACAGACAAGATTCAATCTGACCTTAGAGGCTGATCTCTTAACTAATATTCTATAATAGCTCTTCTGAAGGAGAGAAAAAACTTTTTAAAATTATCATTTGTCCCAACAGGTAAACTATGCTACAATGACTATAATAGGTTTCACCACAAACCTTAACTTCTAGGCCAAACCAACTTAGAACATAATTAAATCTGCCAAATCATCCAATCCCAAAACTACAGTATAATAAAGCAAGATAGAATATGCTTAAAAAGAGATTGAAAACTCCTAGAAATACGTGGACTCAGCAAGGTCATAGGAAAGAAGATACACACACACAAATCAAATGCATTTCTACACACTAATAATGAACATGCAGAAACCAAAATTAAAAACACAATACCATTTTTGATCACTTGAAAAATATATACTTAACATGTACAATATCTGTATGCTGTAATTATAAAATTCTAATGAAATAAATCAAAGGAGACCTCAATAGAGACATAACCATGTTCATGGATTGGAAGTCTCCACAAAGTAAATGCCAATTCTCCCAATATGAACTTACTGCAATTAAGTAAGCTCTCACCGCAACTCCTTTCCAAAGGTTTACTGCAATTCCTTTCCAAAGGCTTTTACAGACATTAATATCCTTGTCCTAAAATGTATACGGAATGGCACCGGCTGGCCCTAGAAGGCCCTAACATTCTGAAAACACTCTCGAGAAATAATAAAGTGGGAGGGATTATTCTTTCCAATGTTAAGGCTTACTACGCAACTAGTAACAAGTAATTATTATTGATTACTACTGTAACTAGTAATCAAAACAATGCAGTATTGGTAAAGAGTTAAATACAGAGGTCAATGGAACAGAATAGAGGATCAAGAAGTAGATTCACACAAATATTCTTAACTGATGCTTTTAAAAAAAGTACTAATCAAATGCAATGGAAGAGGATACAATTTTAAATAAATGGTGCTGGAGCAACTAGACATCTATTGATTTAAAAAAATTAACTTTCACCTCAACTTCAAACCTAAACCTCTTCCAGTTTAGCAACCCAGAACCATTGCTTATGCTATTCCCTTAGTCTTATGCCAAACTTCAGCCATTTCAGCTTGTCAAGATCCTTATCATTGGAGGCCCAACCTAAAACTATTCTTTTTCATGAAATATTTTCAATCACTTCAACCAAAAGTAAACTCTCCAGCTTCACTTATCATAATCCTAATATTAGTTATTTGTGTACATCTCTGATCTAAGATTAATTACCAGCACTTTAAGGATAGAGATTCATGTCTAATGTATCATGTACTGACTGAGCTCACTGAGTCCCTTGGAAGCAAAAAACGCTCAAATATTTGTTTAATTAATCCAGTCCCATCTTTCCCAAAATATCTAACCATAATTCACACTACTCCAAGGTATAAAGTTTCCATTTAAAATCAGACAAGCCTTTTTTTCTGTCCTATGCAAATATAGTCTCACTGGAATGTTCCCCTCTTTCAGTTATAATTTATCCTTCAAAGTTCATTTCAAAGATCACTTATTCCTTAATATCTTTCCTTATTTCTCTTAATCAGTTTCCTCTCTTCTTCCTTAATGTTCATTATTGTATTTCCCTTAAATCAGTTAGTCTGTGTCTGTTTTAGACTGAACTTTTGTGACAGTCCCTTGGAGAGCAAAGAGATCAAACCAGTCAATCCTAAAGGAAATCAGTCCTGAATATTCATTGGAAGGACTGATGCTGAAGCTGAAATTCCAATATTTTGGCCACCTGATATGAAAAGCCAACTCAATGGAAAAGATCCTGATGCTGGGAAAAACTGAGGGAAGGAGGAGAAGGAGGTGACAGAGGATGAGATGGTTGGATGGCATCCCCAACTCAATGGGCATGAGTTTGAGCAAACTTCAGGAGACAGTGAAGGACAGAGAAGCCTGTTGTGCCACACTTTATGGAGTCAAAAAGAGTTGCACTTGACTAAGCAACTGAACAATGGATGTGGAACCTTCAGGGAGGTAAATTAGTGGCCTTATAAAAGAGGCCTAAGAAAGTTCCCTTGAGCCTTCCTCCATGTGAGTTATCTATGAACCAGAAAACTGGTCCTAATCACACACTAAATCTGCTAGAGCCTAATTTTAGACTTCTCAAACTCCAGGACAGTCAGAAATAAGTGTTGTTTATAAATAACTTTGTCTATACTATTTTGTTATAGCAGTCTAAAAGGACTGAGACAATCGTTGTACTATAATTATACTCCAGCATGTCTAAACTTTCCCAAAGAGTCAAATCCTTGAAAGCAAGTGCTGCCCTGAACACTTAGGAAAGGTTTTGTATCAATCTTGTGTTCAAGTGTTTGCTGAATTGAATAAAAATTTCTAGTGTTAAACCTTCCAAAACCATTGAGAATATAAATTTAATAGCAAATTTTATAGGGAATATTGATCAAATCTATAATTCTCTTATAATGACTTAAAAAATATCATTTCTGATTCTCCCCATGCCTCTCTAAACCTTGGCTTTTTACTTTCTTACATTGTTTTTTTCTACTCCAACTCACTCTTGATGAAATGCTTACAGTTCTTTCAAATTTTATCCTGGGCTTCCTTTTCTGTTTTCATGCTGTCCCTGCAATCTTACCTACTCACATACTAATTACTGTGAAATCTTTACCTACAACATTATCTTTCACCTTAGCTCCAGGACCACATTTTCTACTACCTAATAGACATCCTTCCCCTCTACCTAGAGGTACCACAGATGGAGAGTTCCCAAATCAAGTTCATTATTCTTTCATTATAAGTTTTCTATATTCTCCTTTTCCTCAATTTTGCTACTGATGGTTTTTTTTACTCTTCTCCTTTATGCCCCATATCCAATCAAACTGTGTTATTCATCTCACCTCAAAAATTTTGCTTGAATCAATTTGTTTATGTCAATTTCTATTGCTACTGCCCTCACACTCATCATCTTCTGTCTACATCTACATTAACAGTCTTCTCTGATTTTCCAGCCTGCCTCCTCCAGTCTCTCTCATTTCCAATTTATCCTATACTCTGCCTGTCACCTGACTTATCTTTTCAGAATAAAAAATTCAACCATATAATTTTCCCATTCAAAAGTATCCAATATTTCCTCAGTACCATAAGATAAAATCTAAATTCATAATTATAGAACAGGGGTTGGCAAACTAGGGTCAGTAGGCCAAATTCAGCCCACCACCATGCTCATTCATTTACATATTATCTAGAGCTGTTGTTACACTACCACAGAGTCGAGTAATTTTAAAAGAGACCAAATGATCCAGAAAGCCAAAAAATTAGACTATCTGGCCCTTTAATCCAAAAATTTTGCTGACTCCTAAAATGGACAGTTCAGAATAATTGGGTCCTAACCTCACTTTGGCTCACCAGATGGCTTAGTGCTAAAGAATCTGCCTGTCAAGCAGGAGATGTAGGTTCAATCACTGGGTCGGAAAGATCCTCTGGAGAAGCAAATGGCAACCCACTCCGGTATTCTTGCCTGGGAAATCCCAGGGACAGAGGAGACTGGCAGGTTACAGTCCATGGGGTTGCAAAAGAGTCAAACACAATTTAGTGACTAAACAACAACAAACCTCCCTTTCCAGTTTCACCTCCCACCACAAACCCTAAGCTCTTACAAGGAGTTCTATTATGGCAACTAAGAAATATATATTATTTACTTTGCTGAGACTTTTGTGGAAAGAGCACTGGATTTGGAGGCAAAGAACAGATCCTGAAACTTAAGTTTAGCTACTAAAAAAACACTGCACTACAGCTACACATGAGCTAGATATTCTTTTTGTGATGATAACCTGAATACTAGATCTTTAATCTTTGAGTCATTATTATCATTATCAACATTATTATCAGCATCAGTGACCCAGTATCATGGGTTTCCCCAGTGGCTCAGTGGTAAAGAAACCACCTGCCAATGCAGGGGTTCAATTCCTGGGTCAAGAAGATCCCATGGAGTCAGAAATGGCAACCCACTCCAGTATCCTTGTCTGGAAAATTCCATAGGCAGAGGAACCTGGTGGGCTGCAGTCTATGGAGTCACAAAGGATTGGACACAACTAAGCAACTGACCCTGGAGAAGGAAATGGCAACCTATTCCAGTATTCTTGCCTGGAGTATCCTGTGGACAGAGGAGCTTGGTGGGCTGCTGTCCACGGGGTCACACAGAGTTGGACACGACTGAAGCGACTTAGCATGCATTGGAAAAGGAAATGAAAACCCACTCCAGTATTCTTACCTAGAGAATCCTGTGGACAGGGGAGCTTCGTGGGCTGCTGTCCATGGGGTCGCACAGAGTCAGACACGACTAAAGTGACTAAGCAGCAGCAGCAGCAAGCAACTGAGCACACACACACAACCCAAAATCTTTATTACATGTTATATTTTCATAACATTTTATAGCTTATAAAGTAATTCTACAGACATCTCATTTGAGTTCACAGTAATTATGTGAGATGTGAAGGCAAACATTTTGTTCAATCTGTAAATGAGGAAATTAAAGCCCAAAGGAACTAAATGTCTTGCCTAACATCAATACATGGCAGACCCTTGGTTCAATCCAGGTCTCTTGATTCTAGTTCAATAGTCTTCTTATATTTTGATGCTGTTTACTTAATGACATTATAAGAAAAACAACCTAATATAATCCTGAAATGGGAAATAACTTTAACATAAAAAATTCTATATTATATTCTTCAATATTCCATCTACCTGCAAGACACTGAACAAAATCAGCAGGGATTCTGGTATGTACTAAATTGTGTTTTACTGGAAAGTTTACCAAATCCAAAGTGTATTCTGAAACGGCCACATCAGAGTTGTTAGATCACTCTTCCACTCCACTCATTCTCTATTTACATTGGAAAAAAATCTGTTTGTTTTAAAATTATTTTACATTGGCATGGAACATTAAACTGGTGTTAGAAAATATTTCTAGGCTAAACAAAGGACTTTAGATACAACAAGAACATTCAGAAAAGCCCTTGTTGCTCACTCAGTCATGTCCAACTCTTTGCGACCCCATGGACTGTAACCTGCCAGACTTCTCTGTCCATTTAATTTTCCAGGCAAGAATACTGGAGTGGGTTGTCATTCCTTTCTAGAGGGGATCTTTCCAATCAAGGGATCAAACCCAGGTTTCCTGCATTGCAAGCAGATTCTTTACCATCTGAGCCACAGGGAAGCCCAGAGAAGCCCTTAAACAAAATAACAAATTGCTGTATGCTGACCACGTGTTTCTAAAAGACTTATAAGAACAAATGTTAAGGAATCAAAATCTATTTGGGACTGAAAGAGTAAACTATCAGCTAGGGCTGAAAAAGAAAAAGGCAGCTCTGCAATTAATCAGGCTGTGAAGACAGACTCAGATAAAGCCAGCTGCAAAGTTAACAGGAAACATGTTCCTCCCAAGGTCATGCAGCAGTTGTAAACTATCATAACAACCCATTCTTTGGGTGATTACTGCTTTCTTACCAATGATGCCCCCATCTTCAATTTGGTATTTTCATTTCTTACTGGAACGAGATACCCAATTCCTATACTGCCCTGTTTCATGACAGCACCCAACCCCTAGTTAATCCCCACTTCTCTCAATTTGCCTCAGAAGCAGCCACCAATCCAGAACTAACCCTGGCTTCCTTCAGATTGACCTCAGAATTCTTCAGTAGTAAGCCAAAATTCACAAAAGACACTTCCTTCCTCCCTCTTGTCCAAAGGCCTTCCATGGTCCCTCAGGAGTACACTCCCTCACTATGAGTCAATAAATTTGATTTTGTCAGACTACAGGCTTGTTCTTGGTGGTCTCCGTCTGATGAGACCTTAACAAGGTAAGTTATTTTGAATTACCCTACACATTCAGCAGTTTAGTACTGTCAAAAGCCCTCTCCACTCCAAAACAAAAAATTCACAAACCTAAACCTGAAAATCACTAAGCACAAGAAACTTCCACTTTCAATAAAGATGAACAACACATTGAATTCTACTCTTTATATCAGAGGAAATATCAATGATGCTAAGAGATAATAATGCTTAACCAAAACCATGTAACTACTTTGTGTGTGTGCATGCTAAGTCGCTTCAGTCATGTCTGACTCTGTGTGACCCTATGGACTGTAGCCTGCCAGGCTCCTCTGTCCATGGGCTTCTCCAGGCAAGAACACTGGAGTGAGGTGCCATGTTCTCCTCCAGGGATCTTCCCGACCCAGGAATCAAACCCACATCTCATGCATCTCCTGCATTGGCAGGCAGGTATTTTACCACTAGGGCCACCTGGGAAGCCCAGTAACTACTATATCTGCTAGAAAAAACACTATATCTTCAACTTGGCATCAAGCTTGAGATGGCACACTCTAATATTATGCCTATAGCATCAAGAAGAAATGTTTTAAAATCCACTAAAGCATCTCCGTAACAGAAAAGCAAAGTTGTGACCTTCAAGGAAATAGTAGCTATACATCTACCTCAAAAACAAACCTCAGGAAAGTGGGGATAAGGTAGAGGATTAAACAGGAAGAAGCCTGCTTTAAGTAAAAGCTTAAGACAGTCAAAACGGTACCAGGCTCAGCCAATAACTGCTAACCAAATAAAAGACTTAAGGCTTTATACACACAAGACAGAAAAGATTATTGTTCATAGATCAGGCTCCTTATACCACACCCATCTACAACATCTTCAAATACAGTTTTCCAGAAAACAAGCCTTATTTAAAGAGGGCGAAAATATTCTTGGATTAGTCTTTTCTCTTTTATAAAAAAGTCACATGATTAACATTTATAGTTACATATTTTAATTTAAAGTAGAAAATAGAATAATAGCATATATACCACTTTCTGATTGGTTCAAATGTAGTTCAACATATCAATCAGCTCCTATAAACAGAGAGTACTATAACAAACCAAGAAAATACTCTGTCAAAAACATCAGACATCCCTGGTTGTACAATGGATAAGAATCCACCTGCCAGTGCAGGTGACATGGGTTTGATCCCAGGACCAAGAAGGAAGATCCCACATGCCACAGAACAACTAAGCCCCTGTGCCAAAACTACTAAGCCCACAAAACTCTAGAGCCCGTGAACTGCCCAAGTGCCACAGCTACTGAAGCCTGCGCACTCTAGGGACCTGAGAGCTGCAACTACTGAAGCCTATGCGCTTAGAGCCTGTCCTTCACAACAAGAGAAACCACCACAATGAAAAGTCCATGTACTACAATGAAGAGTAGCCCCGACTCCTCAAAACTAGAGAAAGCCCACACACAGCAACAAAGACTCAATGGAATCAAAATAAATAAATAATTTAAAACTGTATACATAAAAAAACCATTGGAAATTGACTCTTGAAATTCAGTGTCAACTCAAGATTTAAAATGACTAGTAGTGTTTTCTGTGTGAAGCTTGGTTTGGGATTTCCCAAAATAGCTCTGCATGCATGAATGCCTGCTAATTCACTTCAGTAGAGTCCAACTCTTCTGCGACCCCATGGACTGTAGCCTGTCAGGCTCCTCTGTCCATGGAATTCTCCAGGTAAGAACACTGAAGTGGGTTGGCATGACCTCCTCTAGAGTGTCTTTCCAACCCAAAGATTGAATCCATGCCTCTTAGGTCTCCTGCATTGACTGGTGGGTTCTTTACCACTAGAGCCACTTGGGAAGCAAATTAACATAAAGTCTCAAAAGAAGCCAGAAAAAAAAAGAAAAATGAATTTTAATAAAACCTGGAAATTGCAGTAGAAGCAAAACAGAACTATTTCTTTCATGGATATGATGCTACTATGAGTCAAATTAGGTCTCTGAAACCTTAATCACATAGAGTAACAGCTTTACAGTCTTTAAGGCTGATGTCACTCCCACCCCCTTAACACCCATCCACAGTACAATTTAAATAAAACTAGTAAGTCCTAAGGCTATTGGTATCCATGGTTATTGCACATCTTATTGCTAGATAATATTAAGATATGGCAAAGAAACAGTACTTCTAATTTCATTCAGCCTTTCTGCAAAGTCCACTTAATATAACTTGAGAATAAATATTCTAAATCTTCATTTTAATATATTCTTCTAAACCATTTCATTTGATTTGTTTATTGTACACAGACATTTTAGACTGCCTTTTCCTCCAACTAAACAAATCTGAAACTGTTTACAGCTTCCTTTTGTGAACTATAAATATAAAATTCTATTTCTATAAGGTACTGAGTAAAATGTATATAACAAGTACTAAAAGATCTTTTACAATACTTTGATGTATGTTGAAAGAAAAAGCTAAAGAAATGACAAAGAATGATAGTGAAAGGAAAAAAAAAAGTGTTCGTAAAAGAATTAAACAGAAACTCTTTTTTTCACTATACTTTATATGATCATACTGAGACAAAAAAAATCTATCTTCCTTCAAATAAAGCAAATAAAATGATTTGCCCTAATATTAATACAATGTTGATTCCAGAAATGGATACAAGGGGCTAGAAACTCACACAAGCTATAAAAAAACATAAAAATGCCTTTAAAAGGGATGCTTCCATTTCCATGTAACAGCAATTATAACACTTCCATTCATTTAATATTTAGTGAGGACTCACAATGTAGAACATACTGAATTTATATTCCCCTTCTAATCACTTGAAGGTGTGACAAGAATCACTTGCTACTCTCCAGATACAAAAAAAAGGTAATAACTTTAGAAGCAACTTGCTTCATGCACAATTATCAAGCACAAAAAAGGAAGAAGGTAAAGTGGAGGGAAGCAAGCAACAAACAGCAAGGCCTAGCCTAAGAGTGATCCATGGGCAAGAGATGAAAACTACAGAAAATCAGAGAGGAACAATGACAAATATTCCTGGCAGAAACCCTGTCATCTCAGCCAAAGAAGGCATAAATTAGACTCCTTTCTTTCAATTTATATTTACATATTAACAAGAGGCAGATTTCCCACCTCCAAGTGAATTCTAGCTTTAAGTGTGACATATAACCATACAATGGCCAATAAGTCAAGAGCCAATCAATGCTAAATGGAAGCTTATGAAAACAAATAAATATTAATTTGTCTATAGAGATAAGTCTCCTGAGCTGTGAAGGTATAAATTACAGGCCTACTATGCAAATTATAGGACACCGCTGTATGTCAACTGTACTAAAGATAAAAGGGGTAAAACAAAAAAAGATTTAGAGTGTTACTGCATCATACCCTTCACTCAGTTTAGAAATACAAGAATGTACATTTGTTCCTTGGGTATTACATTAAGCTGCAAACTAAGATGAACAAGCTATCTTGCTGCCATTTCTATAATTTTATAAAAACTTTTCAGAATGTGATAATTAGGACAATTTACAAAATCTTTACCATGAAGGGTAGTAACTATAATACTAGTTATTCCAAATACCCAACTTGAACAGACACGAAACAGATTTTTAAAATTGTTTCTGTACTGGAAAACTAGCTCATAGAAGATTTGTGTTGGTGTGAAATTATATTTTCAAATTTTAGTGTGACCACTACACAATTTCCAAGACAACTACTAATTTTAAAGGGATAAAGAAGTAAAAATACGTAGTGACTAGAGTGCAAGATATCAAACAATACTACAAATATTAATTACATATCCCCCAAGATTTCTTTGAGTGGTATTAGTTACTAATACTGTTTTGAACAAAGAAGGACTCACAGACATAGGAAATTTATGAATACCTAAAGGGATAGAGGACAGGAAGGGAGAAAAATTAGGAGACTGGGATTAACCTATATACACCACTATTTACAAAATAGATTAAATAAGGACCTACTATATAGCACAGGGAACTATATTCAGTATCTTAATCTATAATGGAAAAGAATCTGAGAAGTAGATAAATATAAATATAACTTAATCACTTTGCTATACACCTGAAACTAACACAACATTATAAATTAACTATACTTCAACTTTAAAAATGGTTAAAAAAGATTAAGACAGAGACTTAATATGAAAAATACTATTTTTAATTCAAGTTTCTTTCTCTGATTTAATCTGACACAAAGCAAAATCAACTTGATTAGTCAAGCATACAGCTAATGAGGTAGAATGACTGGAGCTTAGACCTATAATAATGTAAATATAGGCACTATCCCTGCCCTAAAGGAATTTGGAAATTTACTCCTGGTTCACTTAAGTCACATACATTTAAAGTACTACAGCTGTTAGCCTGAAGAGTATGTGGAAAGTAACTCCTAAATTTCATTCCATGTTCCCTCCCCTCCATTTCATTAAATTACTAAATAATGTTGCTGAGTAACTGCACAGAAGATGGAAACATTTGAATACACAACCCAATATAGTAGAGAATCCAGATAAGGTCAGAATTTCTTGGATTTGGCCAAAGACAACTGTAAAACTCTGATTGGAAAAAAAGTGGCACAATGTGATCTTTAAAGTGAATTACTAAACTCATAATAGGAAAAGTTAAAGTCTAAGTACAAAAATTGGAAACAATCCAGGTTAAGTATGTAGAGTGAATATTAGTCAATAGATTATTAACAAATTATGCACCTATCCAGAGGGCTATTTACTGGTTCTCACATAGGTCTAGACATACACTGTCCATTAGCTATATGTGCTTACAGAATGTCAAATTACTTAAAATGTCATGAAATTAAAAACTTAGGGGCTTCCCTGGTTGCACAGTGGTAAAAAATTCTCCTTTTAATGCAGGGGACACTAGCTCTATACCCGGTCTAGGAAGATCCCACATGCCACGGAGCAACTAAGCCCATGTGCTAAAACTATTGAGCTTGTGCTCTAGAGCCAGTGCTCCACAACAAGAGAAGCCACTGCAATGAGAAGCCTGCACATTCCAACTAGAGAAAAGCCAGCCAAAAAATAACTAAAATTAAAAACAAAAACCTAGACCTCAGATACAATAGCCACATATGACTAGTGGCTACTGTTTTAGATATCACAGGATAGAACATCTCCATTATCACTGAAAGTTCTATTGGATAGCATGATTCTACATAAAATGCCAGTTAAAATGAGTGCCAAGAAATGACTAGCAAAATTCTAACAGTACTGAATAAAATTGTAAACGTGGAACGTATCTATTTACAATAAAAATACTAAAGAAAGTAGGAATAGAAGGGAATATTCTCAACCTGATAAAGAGCATCTATAATCATACTTAATGGTAAGATTGCCTGCTTTCCCTATAAGATCAGCAACAAGGCAAAGACATCCAGTTTCATCACTTCAATTCACCAGTATACTTGAGGTACTAGCAGTTCAATGCAAAAAAAAAAAAAACACTATAAGGCAAACAAGATTAGAAAGGATAAAGTAAGCCTGTTTTTATTTGCAGACAACATGATCATCCATGTAGAGAATCCCAAAGAATCTCAAAAAAAAATTGGGGGTTTTTTGTTTTAGTTAGTGGAACTGTGGATTTAGTGATATATATATATATATATATTTTTTTTTTTTTTTCTATTTACTAACAACTGAAAACTGAAATTTTAAAGTACAGAATTTAAAATACCATCAGAAACCGAAGAAATTCTTAGGGAAAAATTTCACAAAACATTGCTGTGAGAAATTTTAAAAGATCTAAATAAATGGAGAAATATACTATGTTCCTGGAATTGAAGGTTCAATGTTGCTAAGATATTAACTTTCCCAAAATTCATCAGCAGCTTCAAAGTAATCACAAACAAAATCTATGTCACGTTTTTTAATAGAAATTGGTATTCTAATTCTAAAATTATACCTTGCTAGTATAATACAAAATTATAGCTCCTTTTGAAATAATTTGACAGCGTCTTAAATTTAAACCTGAACTTACCATATGATCCAATAATCCACTACCTAGCTATTTACCCAGAGAAATGAAAATAGATGTTCATGCAACAATGTATACAAGTATATTTATAGGCTTTTATTTATAACAGCCAAAATACGGAACCCAAATATTCATCAACTGATGAATGAACAAACAGACGGTAGTATATCCATACAACAGAATACAACTTGGTGAAATGATACGCATGAATCAGAAGAATTCAGTCTAAGCAAAATCAAACAAGCACAAAAGGCTACATACTGTATAACTGCATTAAGATGACATTCTAAATAAGGCAAAAGTACAGTGATAGAGATTAGTGGTTTCTAGGGACTGAGGAATAGGGGACTGACTCTAAGGAGGCACGAAAAATTTAAGGAGCGATACAAATGTTCCATTTTTGTATTGTGCTAGTGGTGGTTATATAAATGTATACATTTGTCAAAACTCATTGAACTGCACTCTTAAAAAGGCTGAACTTGAGAATTCCCTGGTGGTCCAGTGGTTAGGACTCAACTTTCACTACCAGCCAGATTCAGTCCCTGGTTGTGGAACTAAGATCCCACAAGACTCATGGCAGGGACCAAACGAAAAAAAGGGGAGAATTTTTTTTTTTTTGTGAATCATACATACACTGTAATGTTCTTGACTTAAAAAAAAATAAAAGTAATGTGGCTAATTCTCAATCTTCTGAGGGATGTAAGTGTAGATCTGTTACAAAGCACTGGTAACATCTGTTTGGTTTTGGTTTGTTTTTTTGGGCTGGGATTGAACCAGGACCTTGGCAGTGACAGCACAAAGTCCTGACCACTGGACTGTCAGGGAACTCCTCATGAAATGGTTCAGAAATAAATGGAAAGACAAGCAGTGTAATGTATGCCAGCCACATACTTTTCTGGGCTATGAATTTTTCTTTAGTAAATAGGGGTTTACAACCCAGTTTCCCAAATTTGTTACCAGGAAACTTTCAGAATGTTACAGGGAAAAGGATTTCCACTGTCAAATTATTTAGATAATGTTCCCCCAAAGATGATTCACAATGCATTTTAGTATATGAACAGTCCTACATATAGTCATTTTTTCCCATATTTTTTTAAACTCAGTGTTTTTCACACTTACTTGACCAAGATAAAAAATAATATTAATAAAAGTTCTTTCTAGTGCTAAGATTCTTTGATAAAACCTTTAAGACTTACTTTCATGATTAAGCTTTATTTACACAGGGGAACTATAAAATTAACTGATTTAAAAGTAGCTATGGAAAACTATACCCTACCATGAGAAAACTATCGAGAAAACTATTTCAAAGGACAAATTTTAAAAGATCTCCTATTCATCATATTTACTTTCCTAGTCAACTCCCTTGAGTTTTTATCAGGTCCTGAATTCCAAATTGTTGAACTTAAGTATCTCGACTAGTACACGCTACATGAAAACATATCATATTTGAACTATCTCTATTCTAATAGCTCCTCCCCAAATAACATGGCAGATTTAAGAATGTGAAAGCATCAATGACAGGGACACTAAAATTCCTAAGCAATTAACACTATGAATAACAAAGTGATTAAATCAATGTAATTACTGTAAGAAACCAACAGAAGTTTAAATGCATATGTGCAGTATTAGAATTTTTTAAAAGAAAAGAAAAGAATAAAGAAATATTGGAAACCTAATAATCTAAAGACTGCTCTTCAGTGCTTCACATATGACCACTGAAGGAAGCATGAAGCATATAAATGATATTGATAGTGTGGCTAAAACTATTATATCTTTTGAACATAAATGCCTGAATAATATAAGCTATCTCAATTTAATCCAATCAATTAATTATCAGTAAAGCTTAAGGGAAAAGTGAACACCAGAAAATTCTGGATGGTGAACAAACTACCCCAGAAAATGAAAAAAAGTGTTAAAAACATCATGTCAAATTAGACCCAACCTAGGAGTCTACTTTTTCTGGTAAAATCCAGGCTATCAAAGAGCACTGTTGGCAATACAGATCAAAGAATCCAAAATTATTTTAATAATGCTTATGAATCTTTTTTCAATGACATAATCTAAATATTTTAAAAATTATTTCTAATTTTTAAATAATTTCTAAATTATTTTAGAAATTATTAGTCTAAATTTCTTTAACCTCTTTGGGTAAATAAGCTCTATAAGCTAATTATGTATTCTTATTTTTCAATTTGAATTGAAGACATATTCCCTAAGCACTAGGAACTAAATAAAATAATTTAATTTTTCAAAAAAATGAGAAAATTGGAAAACAGAGTGGCAGTTACTCATCTATCTGCTTGGTTCTATTACAGTCTTTGCAAAAATTAACTTTAGTAAAAATGCTTTGTTAGCTAGATCTTCTCAGGAACCACTACTAGCGTTTCTTTACAATGTTCTGGCCAGAGATGACCCAGGATAATACAAAAAGGACATATGAATTTCAGTAAGCTATATATAGGAAGGGTGCTATTTCTTTATTTTAATAAAGACAAAACTTATTATATCATTATAAGTTTGCCAAGCAGATAGTACTTTTGTTCCTTCTAAAATCTGTCTTTACATAGTTCCCTGTAAAATCTGTGAGCTTGGCACAGAAATATGTAAATACACTTCCATATGGCTAAAAACACCTGAAGTATATAAAAAAGGAAATGCTTCTGCTAAGAAGAAAGAAAAAGACAGGAGAAGAGAGGAGAGAAGTGGAAGGGAGAGGAGGATGGGGGAGGCAGAGGCAGGAGAGGAGGAGGGGTGATAGGGAGGGGAAGGGGAGAGGAGAGAAAAATGAGGGGTCTTAAGAGAGAGGGGAGGGAGAGGGGGGGGGGGGGTAAAAAAGAAGGGAGGGGGATGGAAGAGGAGGGGAAAAGGAAGGGAGCATGGGAGGGAGGGGGAGGGGATAGAGGGGAGGGGAAGAAAGAAAATGAAATAAAAATAATCACCTTTTACAAAACTATGATTATATTTGCTTTAAGTAAAAATGCTTTAAAAAAAATTCTGGACCAACCATGAAACACCTCAAAATGTAAGTAGTTCATTTACATTTCAAATTTAATTCTGGTACCTGTTTTTGGCTTTATAATGATTTCAGGAAGGAACAAATCAAGAATGTGTTTATAACTCACTTGGACATTACTCACCCACATTTGGAGGTTTCACATAATTTACAGGTAGTTCTGGAGGTCTTCCTCTATGTAGAGCTGCAAAAGCAGAGCCATTCCACAGTGTACTCTTACAGTCTATACAAAAAGATTCAAAAGTTAGTCAAGGCACAGAATATCTTTTAAACTGTACCTCAGAGGCAAACGTCTATTTTCAATTTAATTTGTTGAAATACATTTATAACTATTAAAACCACAATAAAAAAATAACATATATATGTTTAAACATGCTATAATCTATATTATGACAGGTAAACACCAATGCCTTCATATTATCATCAGGATATTTTATTTTGTGTGCTAATCTAGAATCAAAGCTCTTATTATACATATATTTGAATCTTATGTAAATATGTCATGGATTAATAAGGTTTTAAGTTTATACTGGTCCCCTTCTGGATCTTTAGGCTTACACATGTCTACTCATATCTCAGCTTTATTGACTATGCTAAAGCCTTTGACTGTGTGGATCACTATAAACTGTGGAAAACTCTGAAAGAGATGGGAATACCAGAACACCTGATCTGTCTCTTGAGAAACCTGTATGCAGGTCAGGAGGCAACAGTTAGAACTGGACATGGAACAATAGACTGGTTCCAAACAGGAAAAGGAGTGTGTCAAGGCTTATTTAACTTATATGTACAGTACATCATGAGAAACACTGGGCTGGAAGAAGCACAAGCTGGAATCAAGATTGCCAAGAGAAATATCAAAACCTCAGATATGCAGATGACACCACCCTTATGGCAGAAAGTTAAGAGGAACTAAAAAGCCTCTTGATGAAAGTGAAAGAGGAGAGTGAAAAAGTTGGCTTAAAGGTCAACATTCAGAAAACTAAGATCATGGCATCTGGTTCCATCACTTCATGGGAAATAGATGGGGAAACAGTGGAAACAGTGGCTGACTTTATTTTTTTCAGCTCCAAAATTACTGTAGAAGATGACTGTAGCAATGAAATTAAAAGATGCTTACTCCTTGGAAGGAAAGTTATGACCAACATAGACAGCATATTAAAAAGCAGAGACATTAGTTTGCCACCAAAGGTCCATCTAGTCAAGGCTATGGTTTTTCCAGTAGTCATGTATGGATGTGAGAGTTGGACTATAAAGAACGCTAAGCACCGAAGAATTGATGCTTTTGACCTGTTGTGTTTGAGAAGACTGTTGAGAGTCCTTTGGACTGCAAAGAGATCCAACCAGTCCATCCTAAAGGAAATAAGTCCTGGGTGTTCATTGGAAGGACTGATGTTGAAGCTGAAACTCCAATACTTTGGCCTCCTCATGCAAAGAGTTGACTCACTGGAAAAGATCCTAATGCTGGGAAGGATTGGGGGCAGGAGGAGAAGGGGACAACAGAGGATGAGATGGCTGGATGGCGTCGCCGACTCGATGGACATGAGTTTTCGTGAACTCCGGGAGTTAGTTACGGACAGGGAGGCCTGGCATGCTGCAATTCATGGAGTTACAAACAGTTGGACATGACTGAGTGACTGAATTGAACTGAACTCATATAAAAATGTATAAGCAAGGAAATGAATACAGCACAAGTATGCCAGGTAAAATTCAGAAATTTATACTTTGTGTATGCTCATGTTATGGAGTGATTTCCAGTACTGTAACAGGTAACAACACTATATATCAGATGAAAACTGAGTAAAAATAGTTGTGTTTTTTGTCTTTAATGTTTGTCAAAATTCAAGCAAATATGAAAAATTACTAATAATTCAACTTTGAAACAAAAGTATTCTACTAATCTCCCGAGAAATGTCAAGCTAACTGAATTGTAGAATTTCCTTAAATTATAAAATGAGGTAATAAAAAACTGGTACCATTTATGCAACCATTTATTTATCTTTGTGAATTAGGATTTTTAAAAACATTATGCTAAAAAAGCAAAACAGAAATAAATTGGTTGCTAGATAGACCCGAAGTGTTTAATTCATTAAGGCATCCTTAAAATCAAATTACACATTTTTATGTTCAGAAAATTCTATCTATATAATTTACATACTGGGGTTCCATGTTAAACTTTGGGGAGGACTTCCCTGGTAGTCCAGTGGTTAAGAATCCATCTGCCAATGCAGGGGACACAGATTAGTTCCCTGGTCCCATGCCATAGGGCAACTAAATCCATGTACCACAACTACTGAGCTCACATGCCACAGCTACTGAAGTCCTAGAGCCTAGAGCCTGTGCTCCGCAACAAGAGAAGCCATTGTAATATGTGACATCAATCGCCAGCCCAGGTTTGATGTTTGATACAGGGTGCTTAGGGCTGGTACACCAGGATGACCCAGAGAGATGGAACCAGGAGGGAGGTTGGAGGGGGGTTCTGGAAGGAGAACCCATGTATACCCATGGTGGATTCATGTCAATGTATGGCAAAACCAACACGATAATATAAAGAAAATAAATAAAAAAAATTGGTAGATCAAAAGGTTAAAAAAAAAAGAAGCCCGAGCACCAGAACTAAAGAGGAGCCCCCATTCACTGCAACTAGAGAAAGCCTGCACACAGCAACAAAAACCCAGGGCAGCCATAAATCAATTAATAAATTAAAAAACAACTTTTGGGAAAATCTGTAAAAGACTGAAAAACAGTGGAGTAGAGAAACTGTTACTGAAAAATGATGGATTGATACTTCTGTTTAAATATCTTGAAATATAAACATCTTAACAGATCATAATTTTCATTTACCTGTTATGAAATACCCCTTGTGATTAGCATATCAAGACTCCAAGATTAAGAACATCAAAATGTAATGAAATAATATTTTACACATTTATACTGTACTAATTAGAGCAGTGATCTTTTGAGATCTCTATTCCACAGGATTACAAAGAGATTTTATATTCTTTACCTCTACAGTATTCACTGTTTTACAGAAAAGGGCTCCATTTAGGCCTCTAGAAATTTACTAGTACACTAGGAAAATAAAAACAAAATTGGCAAGATAAGAAACACTAGAAGAAAGTTATTATTTAGAAAAGCCTGGGGACATTTCATTCAAATAAAAATATTCCTTTCTCTAAAAACTGTAAAAATCTTACCTTTGGCATCCCTTAACAGAGACTGCCGACCAACACCGAGTAATGTCTGTACCCCAGGAACACTCTGAGGGATCTCCTTATCTAGTAAGGGACCAATCCGCTCACAAATTTTAAGGAGGTAGTCTGGAGGAATGTGTGCATTGGCTGCCACCTAAAAAGCATAAATAAAATACAGGAAAACAAATTTGATTTAAAAACATTACCAAACTGTTCCAACATGGAACAAAGTACAATTTTAAAGTACACAACAAGGAAAATAACATTTTAAATATTTAATACTTCAACCAAATTTAGGAAACAGCTACAAAGAAATAAGCAATATTTAAACAAATATTAACATGCAAATGACAAGGCAGTTTAACTTACTTTTACATGTTTTGATTAAATCATTTGCTTAGCTGTTAATATTATACAATAAGTGTTACAAAACAGCAAAAATGAGCATGCCTAAAACCCAAAGATGATGGGTAAATTCTACTAGCACTCGATCAGCAGTGATAAACTGATCAAGAATCAGAGAATCTAGATTCTATATAAATGATAAGAATGCAAACAAAGGTATTACTTCGATACAACTTCCACTTAAGCCCCTTTATGATTAACGGTACATATTTGCTTAGTTAAAGCAACACTCTTTCCCTAAAAAAGCTAATTTGTTTTCAAAAGAGTATAAAATTAATGATAATTTTATATACCATGTTCTAAAGAACTAAGCTATGTACTCAAAATTCAATGCACCAACTCATTTTTAAAACACAGTTTTTGAAGATGGTTAACAAATGCAGACAGGAATGAGACAATAAAACAACAAAAGTGGTTTCCATTTTTTATCTAAGCTAGTGTTAAAGTTACTGATATGTTTCACAAATATCTAATTATTAAAATAGTAAACATAGTAAACTAGAATATTAAAAATCCTTAGATAAAAGGAACATCTACATTCTCATCTTGACAAATGGTCCTAAAATCTATCCAGTTATAAAGTTACAATGCCAATTTTTATAAGTGCTAGAGAGAGAGAAACATGTGTGTGTGTGTGTGTATACACACCTGCCATCACATAGGCCACACATCAATATATTACCACCAAATCAAGAACAATATAGTACAAAAGATAATTTTGTAAATCATCCTTAATGATCACCAGGAGAAGAGATTATATGTGTTCTTGATAAATATTGGTTCACTGAATCAAAGAATAAATAAAAACCAAAGTCTGCCTATAAGCAATATCAGAAGAAATCACAGGGGAAAAATGTTTCTCCCATCACATTTAGTTAGGAAACACAGGTTGAAGAACTACGATCCAGCATATAAGTAGGATCTGGGGATAAGTGATCTACTATGACTTTTTAAAATTATTTATTGCCAATTATCTTTTACAAGACCCCTCAAAACTTTTTTTTGGCCACACGACATGACATGTAAGGATCTTAGTTCCAGACCTGGTATAGAACCCATACCTCCTGCAGTGGAAGTATTAACCACTGGACCATTGGAGAAGCCCCCACAAACCAATTTTGATCTACCCAAATCACTGGAGCCTCCGCAACTGTCATGATGGTCAGGAAGAATGGCAACTTCATCTGATTACTTTTCATTTGCATGTGGATTGGGACAAAGGATCAAGCAAATTCTTTCAGTTATTTCACACAACTCTAGTTATGTTTCTAAGCAATTAACTACATAGAAAAAAAATAATACAAGTAATATTAAAGTCAAAGCAGGTGATGATTCAATTTAAAAGCCATGTTTTTTGTTGTTGTTACCTAGAGACACTCATGGACTTCCCTTAAAGAATCCACCTGCCAATGTGGAAGACCTGGGTTGAAGCCCTGGGTTCAATCCCTGGGTTGGGAAGATCCCCTGGAGAAGAGAAAGGCTACCACTCCAGTATTCTGGCCTGGAGAATTCCATGGACTGTATAGTCCATGGGTCACAAAGAGTCGGACCCAACAGAGCGACTTTCACTTCTCAGAGACACTGATATCCTAGAATCCTAGTTTGTAATTCATCCTCTCCACAAGAGGGTATTCCTAAATAGGCCTACACACAAACATAATTAGTACTCCTAAAAATATATACATCACAAAGAAAAAAGCCTTAAAATACAGCAATTAACAATCTATAATAGTCTGTGCCTTTTTCCCCAAAAAACTGTCTTGTATAAACTGGGCTTCTGTTAACATTTGACACCAAGTAAATGTTATAAGAAGGCTTTACACATGATGGTAATTGATGTCTTCAGTGGCATTTTCTATTCTATCAATTTTCTTTTCTTCATTTCATTACCATCTCAAAAGTCACAAAAAGCTAACTACCCTAGAACTTGCAATATACAGTAATATATACCCAGAAAATAGAAGTTCTCTGGTATGAATTTTTAGAATTACCCTCTTATACAAACCTATCAGATTTATATATTTTTTATGATTATATAAATTTTATTAAGAACCAAGTAGTATGAAAAGGACAAGAAAATTAATATAATCTTACTTCAATAAATCTTTACTACTTAGAGTTGAATATTCCAACAATTATGTCTTAAACTGAAATCTTACACCCCCCTGGCTACTTATTTTATAAAAAAAAAATGATGTTTAGGGACTTCCCTGATGGTCCAGTAGCTAGGACTCCAGGTTTGCCTGTTGGTCAGAGAACTAGTTCCCACACACCACAACTAAGAGTTTGAATGCTGCAACTAAAGATCCCGCATGCAGCAACAAAGATGAAAGATTCTGCCTGCCACAACTAAGACAGATGTATGTGTACACCCAAATAAATAATGAAAACAATTTTTTTTAAAAATGATGTTTGGCCCTCCATTCCTCCTTCACAGTGCCTTCCACTGGTACTGCCTCTCTGGTTATTTATTCTTTTGAGCTCAGGACTACAAACCTAGTGATGCCCATTATCAACTGGAGAGGATAAAATAAATAACACCTGGCCCCTCCTTAATTTCTTAGTTCTTGCCTTAAGGGAAAGCAGTGGACCAAAAAAAAAAAAAAAGAGAGAGAGGGAGAAAACCCTACGTGTTCACAGTTCCAGAAAGCTGTTAATGAATAAATAAACAAAATGCAATCTATCCATACAATGGAATATTATTCAACCATAAAAAGAAATGAAATACTGATAGATGCTATATCTTGGATAAATCTCAAAAACATAAGTGGAGAGGGAACTAAGATTGTGGAGGAATAGGATGGGGAGTCCACTCTCTCCCCAATAAATACACCAAAAGAACATTTAAAAACTGAAAAAACTCCATAAAACAACATCTGAATGCTGGCAGAGGACATCAGGCATCTGGAAAGGCAACCCATTGCCGACGAAAGAAGGTAGGACAAAAAAAAAAAGTAAAAAGAGAGGCAAAGAGTTAGGGACAGAGATCCATCCCGGGAAGGGAGTCTAAAAAAAGAGAGAGGTTTCCGAACACCAGGAAACATTCTCCCCAGCGGATCTATGGCGAATCTCGGAGGGCAACATAAACGGGAGTAAAAACAGATAAATAATTAAGCCCCCCAGACTGCGTCTCTAATTGTAACTCCCAGTGGAGCGGCAGCCCGGGCGCCCCATCCCCCACTAGCCAGCTCGGACTGCTCAGGGAGGGGCGGGCCGCGCACTTAGGGAGAGGACTGGGACTGAACGCTGGGGCAGCCTGGGGGACCCAACCGAGAGTGCTAACCGGAGCTAGACCACTGGGTAGCTTTCCCAAGGAAGAGCCCCTGCCAGGCTCCCGCACAGAACAAAGGGCAGCGAGGACTCGGTCCACTGTGCTAGACGACAGGGCGGAGCTGGGCAGCTGTGGGCTGTGGACCGGCCCTGGTGAGGCTTCTGCTGCCAAACCGCGGGCAGAATTAGGTGCTAACCAAGACTCCTGGGGATTCTGGACAGTGGCCGCCAGAGATCGGCGCTCCACACACCTGAGAAGGTGCGCCCAGCTGCATGCCGAGAAAACCGAGCGGCTGGGCCGGGGGAGGGGCGACCGAGAGCCTGAGCAGAGGGGGCGGGGAAAGTGCACTCGCCAGGAGTGGGGCAAACCCCAGAGCGCTGAATAGACACTGAAGAGACCAGCAAACAGAAGACACTAAAATAAGCAGAGGAAACCGCTTTGGAACTGATAGGAGCAACAGATTAATTTCCCGCAGTTCGCACAGACTGCATAGAAAGGAGTCCATAGGCCGTGAGAAGTACAAGCCGGACCAAGGAACTATCCGAAAATGAACTGACCCCTCACTATATGCAACAGTACCAGAAGAAAGCCCTAAATATAATTCCACTAGGACCATATTTTAAATTTTTTAAAAATTTTTGTATACTATTTTTTTTATTTTTATTTTTAAAATTTTTAAGTCCCCTATTATCCCGTTATTTTTTTCTTTATTTTTACTTTCCTTTTTTTTAATCACCTCTCTCTCCCTTATTTTATTTTCCATTTTATTTCCTTTCTTTCCTTTTATATCTCCTCTTTTACCCTTTTTCAATTTTAATTGAATTTTTTGTTGTTGTTGTATTATTTCTTATTTTATTTTATTCGTTATTTTCCTTTCTTTCTTTCTTTTGTAAAGTACTTTTGAGAATCCAATCTTTACTCTAGATTTTTAATCTTTGCTTACTAGTAGTTGGTATAAACTTTGTATCTTTAAGAATCCAAGCTTCAGTACCCATTGTTACATGGGAGTGAGATCACTGGCTTGACTGCTCTCTCCCCATTCTTGATTCTTTTTTTTTTCTCTTTCCCACCTAGTTACCTCTTTCATCCCCCTCCCATTTATCTTCTCTACCCAACTCTGGGAATGTGAGTGTTATGAGTGGTGAAGAACACTGAGATAACTGACCACTGGCTGGATCTGTCTCTGTCCATCTGACTCCCTCTTTTCTCTCTCTGGTCACTTCTGTCTCCTTCCTCCCTCGTCTCCTCTCGGTATAACTCTGTGAACATCTCTGAGGGATCCAGGCTGTGGAGAGCACACAGGGAAGTGATCACTGGCCACTTCACTCTCTCACCATCTGATTCCTCTCTTCTCTTTCTGGCCCATGCCATGTAACTCTGTACCTGGCTGGGTGTCCCTCATTGTGGAGAAACTTCTCATCATTAAACTAGACGTTCTACCATCATTACTATATAGATGAAGGAGTCCTGAGGCTACTGGAAGAAAGGAGACTAAGCCCAGATCCTGAGAATTCCAGAGAATCCTGGACCCAGGAGTTAATTAATCAATAGGAGCTCATCAAACTCCTCCATATCTAAACTGAAACCAAGCACCCGCCAAGGGCCAACAAGCTCCAGAGTTAAGATATACCAAGCAAGTTCTCCAGCAACACAGGAACATAGCCTGGAGCTTCAATACACAGGTTGCCCAAGGTCACACCAAGCCCACCGACATCTCAAAACTCTTTACTGGACACTTCATTGCTCGTTAGAGTGAGGAAACCCAGATCCACCCACCAGAACACCACACAAGCTTTCCCAACCAGGAAACTTTGACAAACCACACATCCAACCCCACCCATAGTGAGGAACCTCCACAATAAAGGGACAACACAGCAAGATAAACAAGATGAAAAGGCAGAGAAATACCCAGCAGGTAAAGGAACAGGATAAATGTCATCCAGACCAAACAAAAGATGAGGAGATAGGATGTCTATCTGATAAAGAATTCCGAATAATGATAGTGAAAATGATCCAAACTCTGGAAAATAAATTGGAGATGCAGTTCAATAACCTGCAGGCAAGGATTGAGAAGATGCAGGTAAGCTTTAACAAGGACTTAGAAGAAATGAAAGAGAGTCAAACTACAATGAATAATGCAATAAATGAGGTCAAAAACACCCTGGAGGGAACTAACAGTAGAACAACAGAGATAGAAGACAGGATAAGTGAGGTAGAAGACAGAGTTACAGAAATAAATGAAACAGAAAGGAAAAATGAAAAAAGAATTAAAAGAAATGAGGACAATCTCGGAGACCTCTGGGACACTGTTAAATGCACCAATATTCGAATCATAGGAGTCCCAGAAAAAGAAGACAAAAAGACAGACCATCAGAAAATTCTTGAGGAGATAATAGTTGAAAACTTCCCTAAATTGGGAAAGCAAATAACCACTCAAGTCCAAGAAACCCAGAGAGTCCCAAATAGGATGAACCCAAAGCAGAACACCCCAAAACACATATTAATCAAATTAACAAATATCAAACTCAAAGAGCAAATATTAAAAGCAGCAAGGGAAGAACAACAAATAACTCACAAGGGGAATCCCATAAGGATAACAGCTGATCTCTCAATAGAAACGCTTCAGGCCAGAAGGGAATGGCAGAACATACTTAAAATCATGAAAGAAAATAATCTACAACCCCGATTACTGTACCCAGCAAGGATCTCATTCAAATTTGAAGGAGAATTCAAAAGCTTTTCAGACAAGCAAAAGCTGAGAGAATTCAGCAACAACAAACCAGCGC
>ML663483.1:3871185-3892773 GCA_007570785.1 Antilocapra americana | reverse complement strand
TTTAAGATTTCCTCAGGAATGAAACAGGCAGAGCAATCCACCTAGAGCTCAAGTATTCTCAAGAAAGTACTAAAGGTACTACAACCTTGAGGTAAGATGATATCAAGACAAGAACTAGGCACCCACCCACATTCTAGAAGTTTCTCGGAAGAGAAAGGTCCAATGAAAAGAACTTCATACTAGCTAGCAGATTAGTATATGGAAAAAGTATATACCATGAAACACTTTTTTAAAAAGTTAAGAAAATTGAACAAATAAGAACTAGCTAATTATAAAGCGCCATGGTAGGTACTAAAAGGCATAAGAAAAACAGTTTCAACAAGGTAATATAAAGTACAAGAAATAAATTATCAATCATATGCAGCAAATAAGATTAGGATAAGAAGAAATCAGTCAGAAGGGTTGAGGATCCCTAAAATAAGACATGGGAAAAATATACCTCCCACTTCTTAAAAATCAGTGAATACTGTTCCAGTATTACACAGAATTATTTTCTGTAATTCATTAAAATACAAATAGCACTAAATATCTTTTGACATAATAATCATTCTTTGAGTTAATACAGATGCACCTCAAAAACACTCATTTTGGGCTCAATTCTGACACTTTCTAAATGTTTTTTTTTAATGTTACTATTATGTATGCTCCTACCTTATAAAAAAATTACTAGGAAAATTGAGTAGTGATAATTAGCTAGCTAAGAAAACAAATTCTGTGGTCACAGTTCTTCGGATTTTAATGCTGGTCATTCAAACTCTCTGTTCTATTTTTAAAATATAGCAAAATGTATTAACCAACTTATTTGCACTCATTTGCATTCTTTCATATTTAACTCATTTGGTCCACATGACAACTTTGCAAAACAAGTAGAGGTTCTTATTTTATAAATGAAGAAATTGATTCTCTGAGAGGTTAAGTAACTTGCCCCGGGTGGCTCAGCAAGTAATGACTATCTCCCAAGCTAAATATTATGGCCTTTTCTACTACCCACAAAATTCTATTTGAAAAATGTTAAAGGCATCTCTAAAATATGACACAAACATTAAATTGACTTTAAATTACTATTTTAATCACTACAAAAAATTTATTAATCAATCAAATAGCCAACATCAGTAAAACTTTAACAAAAACACACAAACTAAATTTAATAGTCAAATGTCACACAGGTTCTTTCAGGACAACATTTTATAAGAAACATTCACCCAATCCAAATTCTTACTCTCTTCATTTCCTTAATACTATCTCATTTGTACTGAGATACTAGTTTTCCTAGGACTGATGAGAAATCTCCAAAGAGATTTTAACCACTAAAAATATTATATTCCTAGAGACCAAGTGTGGGGGGAAAAAGCCAAGGATCAATCTAGATGAATAGCTAAAACTGATGTGGCTCAAGCAAATCAGTAGCGAAGAATACTAGTTTCCAGACACTGATTGCTGTCTGCCATACCTGTCAGTTAGCATTATATCCACAAGGGGGTCAAGCAGCACATGCCTTTTGGTTTCCCACGATGCATTCTGTTCCTAACTATGGCTGTGTTCACATAACAGTTAATAAATCACACATGCTTAAATTGCTTCCACACTTAGAGATGCAATAACCATGCTACTAGCACTCAAAGATCATTCTACAGTTCTACTAGACAATTTAAGCTATTACTAGTAACTAGAGAACAAGAGCTGGGTAAGAGGAGAAAAAAATACAGGTATGTCTGGAATTCAAATATGGTATTTTAAAGCAGTTGGTGAGGATCAAATGAAATAATGTGAAAACATTTTTAAACTCAAATATGTTAAATGCAGGTGTAACTTCTTATAATGGCATATATCACCATAGATGTATTATTTTTAAAGATATGAGTGAAGATTAAACTCTTGATAAAGTTTTCTTTTTTTAAATAGCATAAAACTGCTTCAAGTCTTTTCCATATAAAACAAAGGCAATACAATCTATGCCACTTCAAATGTAAGCACTAATTGGTGCTTTCAATTCTACGGATGAAAATGCTGAATAAATGTAAAAATATACACCACACCTAAAGATAATTATGTCTCTGGTTCAGTCTTATGAAAGAAGTACCCACAAAATGATTCAAAAATCTTAAGGTATGTCTTTAAAAATGTTTCCAAGTCATCTTTCCAATATGTAAAATCTGTGTATTAACAAAAGCTATGATCATTCCCAGTAAAGCCTCAAGGAGGAAGCAATAAAATAGTGCACAATTCAACAGGGTCACCACAAATGAAAGGACATTTGTAATTACTTAAATTATCTACCTACCTTAAGAAGAAGCAAATCTAATTCTATTATATTGTAAATAAGTCAAGCAGAAATAAAGAAAAATACTCAGATTAAACTTCAGAAACAATCTTCCTGACTTCAAATCTCTCCCTGTATCATTATAAAACTCTGAAAATTAATTTAGAATTTTCTGACGTCATAATCAAAAATGTTACAGTTCAACATATACTGAAACATTTCACCAAGACTCATTTTTAAAAGGCATTTTAGATCCTAACATGTTGATATTTGGCTGCAAGTAGGTTTAACAAAAAACAACCTTTCCTGGTGTTCCAAATTAGAAGTAAAACACTAAATCAGATTTAAGTAAGAAAAAAGGGATTTTTAGACTATGTAATAGTAACAGTAGTAATAAGTGCTGAAGAAATCCAACATATTATCTTAATATTCTTCTGGACAATTCAAGTTAAGCAGTATAGGTTTTTACAGTTCAATTAAAAATATACATATGAACAGAAAGGCAGGATTTTTGTTTCAAGTATGTAGTATACATGACTATGCAACTTCAATTCAGTATTTTGATATCCTTGTTTTATACTCCGTTGCCTCTTCATTATGCATTTGTATTCTTTCCTTTCAATATCCCAGTACATTTTAAGTTTGAAATTCTGCAATATATTTTAACATATAAGGTTATACTAAAACACTTTGCCCTAAATTTCAATCAAAAATATGTAGCTAAATCAAAGATCACACTGTTTAAATCCATTGTTCTAACATCACTGTAAAAAACACCCCAAGGAAAAAAATCTCTCTCTCCTACAATAAAGCCACTCAAAATCTTACATCGATTTGAAATCATTTTTATCAACAACTGGTGAACTAGCAATCAATCTAACACTACACACTCAATTCTCAGCCACTTCTTTTCCTTCTGTTCAAATTCTCATTCAGCTCTGCTTCATCTCCCCTTACAAAGAAATCTATAGGTAGAGAACAGACATATGACTAAAAATAAAACCATATTATCAAAATGTATTATCCCTAGAAAAGTTGGATCCTGGTGTGGAAAAATAAAAGCCTGTATGTACAATACACAAATTAAGTTAAAAACAAAAAAGATAACACTATATAAACTAAGGAAAACATTAATAGAGAAATTCTGTGTATATAAAAATTTTAAATGTATAAGGAATTATAAACACAATAAATTAAAAAGATAAAGGTGAAAATCAAGTATACACAGGAATATACAAATGGATTAACAATGATTAAAAAATAACTTGCTAAAGTTAAAGCCTCACTAACAGAGAAAAGAGCTAATTAAATAAATAAAATAAAGAGGATTATTTTCACCTATTAAAGCCACCAAAAGATTTTAAAAATTCATTCTAAGTATCTAGATGGTTAGATTATAAATTAGTATAATCTTCTGGAGAGCAATTTTATAATATATAAAATGGATGAGACCCCTGACCTGATAACTCCACTTTAGAAATAAAGCCCAGGAAAACAACTAGGGAAAAAAAGAGGGAAAAATGCAGAATGACTACTTAACTATGCAAAGATATTAGTGAAAACTGCAAGTAACCCAAATGCTCAACTAGCAATTGAGTTCTAATCACAGCAAATTAAATAAAACTGAATCTTTCCTTGCCACTAAAATAACAATAGCTATTCAAATATAGATAAGCATATGTAAAAGTGTTAAGAAAAAATAAAGTATGAAGTGGATACTGATTGCAAACACATGAAAATATGCCTTTACAATATAAGGAAAGGAAGTCTAGTAAACTGGGCTTTGTTTAGCTTTTTGTTTTTCTCTGTGTTTGTGTGTATATGTGTGTGGTTAGAAGACTGTTTTTTTAATAATTTTGATGCTCGTTTACTTTTTACCACATGAAGTTAATTTTTAAAAAGCGTTTCCTTTTAAAAAATGCTACTTGCTTAAAATGGTACACTTAGAGACAAATAAATGTTAACCAAAAAATTTGTCGATACACCTTAGTATGAAGCACTATTTTCAAAACCACATTAGTCATGAAGTTTTAAAACATATTGGTAGGCATTGTTGTTTTTGCCCTTTTTTGGTAGGACCTAATTCCAACAAAAAGGTTTGACTACAAATTAAACTGGAAATGCGTGCAGTTTTTCAGAAATAATGTATCCTTCTGAGAATTTTTGCCATTAATAACAGTACAGATGATGGAGTTTATCCTTATCGCAAGTATTATACTATTTTCTGTGCTTTGCAAAACTAAAAAATTTAGATTCAGTAATTAGCATGGCTTCATTCTTGTAATTTAATACAAAGAAAAATCAAATGAACACCAATTTAAATATTGTCTTGCTGAAAGCAAACTTTAAATTATGTTACTTATATTTAGAGTCTACTATATCCCTCCAACTTTCTTTGACTTTAATTTTCCTCCATTCGGATCTTATCAGAAGGAAAAGTAGCTGGATTTAGATTTTAATAACATCATACCTTTCTCCTTACATTTCCTTCCAACTGAATGTGTCAGTGGATAACACAAGGTAACACCCCACCCCAAATAAAAAGGATCACCTTTTTGTGTGTGTCAATGCCAAACAGAAGGTGCATTTACACTATGAATTATATCTATAAGACAAACAGCAGTCAATCCAATGCTTTTGGTCCTTTACTAAAGTATATTCTATTTTAAAATTTTAAAAACCATTGTTGTCTCCTTGTAAATCCCAAATCGTGTTTCATTAGTCCTCAAAAAACGCATAATCTACGGTTCTTATCTAGTGAAATGTTAACTACACAAAAGCAATTTAACAATGACTAAAGCTATTTTCTAAAATCTGAGATATACAATGATTATGCTATTATTCCACAGTCGATTATCTAAACCTGGCAAATTTTGGAATTAGCTCGATGCTCCCTATTATTTTTAATTGTGTAGTTTTTCCCTAGTCCCAGGTCTGTCAATTCCCCTTCGGAAGCCCCTCTGCCGTGCCGCCCGACTGCTTCCCCCCCCCAATAAAAGGCTAAGCCTGGCCTCAGTTCCCGTATTTTAAGCCAGGACCAACCAGAAACCAGTTTTCTTCCACTAATCCGGAACTCCTGGCTGTTACCAACGCTGTCATTGGCCAGCGTCAGTCCTTGGTACGTGCCCCAAGATAACCCCCGGGTTTCTCTCCTTTTTCCCCCTACAATGGGCCTTTCCTGATGTTTCTAACATATTTATAAAACACAATACGGCATCTGTGATAACCAACTCAAATTCTTCAAAGTTTTCGGGTGCAAACAAAGGAGGCCAAGGGGAGGGCAAGATACCCTTTCTCCGACTCGCCAAGAGGGGGGAAGGGACGTTCTTCGGCTCAGCCCGGGGCTCTAGAGCCGCGTCGGTAGAAGGGTCGGGGGTAGGTTGGGGGTACAAGGTGGTGGAAAGGGAGTGAAGAAAGAGTTGGACTGAGTTGAAATGAAAACTTTACTCACCAGATCCTCGAAGCTTCTTCGGTGCTCTCTCCCCTCCCAGTCTAAGCGGCGCGGAATAAGCTGGGGGCCGGCAAAAAGAAAGGGTGGAGGGGGCAACGATAAAGGCCAAGCCTCTGCTCCGCATCAACCCGACCCAGCTTGGGTCCGGGTCCTCGACCCTTGGCGTCTTTATTTCTCTGGCCTGATAGCTGTTGTCTCAGAGTTAAACAAGTGTGGGGGGAAGGAGGCCGAGGAGGAGGAAATCCTGAAAAACCACCTCCCACAGGCATAAAGATGGGGTGAGTTAGGACCCCAGAGATATCCGCCCCCTTTGAAGGAAGAAGCCGGTTCACCCCAGTAGCAACAGCTGAGTGCCCAGATCCAAGGCTCCCTCCCAGCCCTTGCCCTCCGCCCCTTACTTGCCCTCCCCTTCCTCCAGTCTCACCCAAACCCTACCCACCTCTTCCCGAAGGGGCCACGTACCTGATGCTCCTCGAGTTCCTGCACTAGCACCTGAGCAAAAGGGAAACACGGATTATGACGAGCAGCTCGGGCCATCACCCATTCCTCCCTCCCCAATTCGAACCCAGCCGCTGACTGTAGAGCTACTCAAGGCCGGCCTTTACCTCAACCACAACGAAACCGCACACTCTGCTGCCTCGATTTCCCCATTGGGACCATTCCCCAAGACTCCCAGATCTCCTTCCCCTTCTCACCTGAGCGGATTTGTTGCAGGGTCCGGACTGCAAGAATCTAGCGATCAGGTAATACAGCTCTGAGGAAGGGGTGGGGTGGGGAGAGAGGTTGAGAGGGAAGCAAAGAGAAATAGAAGCTTTTTCAAAAGAAACTGACAGCCGCCGCGCTAAGCCCCCATCCTCTTAACCCCCTGACAGAGCCACCCACCGGCTTCAATCTGGGTAGGTGCCGTCGCCATCCTTTTCCTGAGGGGGTTTGGGGGCTTCGCTCCAGAGGGGCTGGCGGGGGAGAGTGGGGGCGCTGTCTCTATTGTGGTGAAGCCCCCATGCCCGGGAGTCCCGCCGCTTCCGCCGCACTCCGCGTCCCAGTTTCGGTCTTTCTCGGATTCATCGCATCACGTTTCGACCCATAGATATAGTCTAGCCCAAGAGCTGAGGAGGCGGAGGAGGAAGGAGAGCGAGAGAGAGAAGAGGAGGGAGGAGCCGAAGAGGCGGAGGGGTGGGCGGGGGCAAAGGGGGTGGAGAGAGGGGAGGGCAAAAACCGTAAGAGGTAGCTGCAGCGCTCATTGTTCGCCGCCAGGGGCACTAACGCAGCCGCCAGTCCTTCTCTCTACTAGATGGCCACGGTTGCCTAGCTACTGTTCCCAGAGAAGGGGAGGTGCTAACTGACGGCCGACGCTCTGGCGGCCGACGCAGAACTCGGTGGTGACGTTCCCTTCCGCGAGCTCCTGAATCCGTAGCCCTTCCTGTGAGAGCAACCAGGTCCTTTCCTGTTAAGGGCTTTTCCCTCTGGCTTTGTGATGAGGGACTTGTGAGGAGCCAACTTGACTCAGCTTCTTTCTTAGATTTCCTCAGGGCACCAAAGAGGCTTTATTTTTTTGCCTCTCTTCCACTGAAAGGAGGTTAGCTGCTAAAGGATCTTATGACTGAGAAGGAAAAGGATCCCCTACTTCGTGGTCACTTGTTTTTCTTTAAAACGATTTTTGTACCAGATGAAAATGCTGTGTAGTTAGCAGGCTGGAGCGCAGGGCTCAAAAGAGCAGCGATCAAATGTCCCCTGATTCTGATAAATATTTCAGGAAGAATTTGCTGTCACACATGAAGCATTTTATTTTTCCACTTTTGAATGTTTAACACATGCCATATCCCTTTCCAATAGGATAATTTTCAGTTGTGTTTTCAAATACTGCCAAAATATTTTTACGTTAACCATGGATTTTTATGCATTATTTCATATCTGTATGCAAGGTATTTTACAGGTTTGGGGCAACATTAGTATAATATTGATTTTCAGTATTTGATTACTGAAATCTTAAGTGATAAAAGGGTTTGTAATTGACATATAATGAACAGTTTTCTTCCCTATTTTCTCTTTCAGTTCAGTCGCTCAGTCGTTTCTGATTCTTCGCAACCCCATGGACTGCAGCACACCAGGTGTGAGACCTAAGTGCCTGATTAATCACGGAGCACCCCGACGCCTCACCCCACCTGTACCATCTTCGGCCTCACCCCAGATGTAGCCATTTTCCGCCTCACCCCACCTGTAGCCATTTTCCACCTCACCCCAGATGTAGCCATTTTCCACCTCACCCCACCTGTAGCCATTTTCCGCCTCACCCCACCTGTACCATTTTCCACCTCACCCCAGATGTAGCCATTTTCTGCCTCACCCCACCTGTAGCCATTTTTCCTTTAAAAAGCCTTGTACCATGTGGCTCGAGGCTGCTGCCCTCACTCCGCTGCCTCAGTGTGTGTGTTGCGGTCCAGACCTGGGTCTGCAATAAACTTCCTCACGTGCTTGCATTGTTGTAAGGCCTCCTGGTGATCTATGGAGATTAGGATCTGGGCATAACATTTGGAGGCTTGTCCGGGATCTCCGTGGCACCAGGACGCCTTGACTGGAGGAAATTTTCAGCCGGTTGATGAATGTGAGTGTCTGCGTTTTTCCTGTGTGGTTCAGCTCGTCTGACTGTGCTGTTTACTCTGGTTCTAATTTCTTTACTTTCTGGAGGAGGCTCGGCAGGAGGCGGTTGAGGGATTATCCCAAGACACCGCTCCGTTCAGGATATGCTGGGGGGTCACGACTGCCGGGTCCCGGGATACGTCCCGGGCCCCACGGGGTGAGGGCGAGAGCCCTCACATCAGGTTACTTCTGGAGGAGGCAGTTGCAAGATACCGCTTCTCACCAGTTTCTGTTTTCACTTTTGGTCTGAAAACCCCGTCTGGGGTAATAATCTGTGTTCTTGGTTCGTTCTCGTTTGTGTGCCTGTGTCTTTATTTGACTTTGATGGACGCTATGGGACAGTTAATTTCCGCTCTCCTGAACTCAATAACAGGACATTCTAAAGAGGTAAAGGAACGAGCCCATGCCGCTGCATCACCCACCGCTCCCCCTTTCCCCATATTGCAGGGAGGAACAGAGGAAGAGGTCATCTTCCCTTCAGTTCCACCTCTGTACCAGCCGGCACCCCAGCCAGGGCCCCAGCTGGCCTCGCTGGAGCAGGCCTCTGGCCCAGCCCCGAACACTAGGGGAGCTCTCTAGAGAGGACCTCCCCCTGAGGCAGATTCTATGATCCTTCCCCTGCACGCGGCTGGCCCTCTAGAACCAAACAGGGACCAACTACATCACTATTGGCCCTTTGCTACCAGTGACCTGTATAATTGGAAGTCCCAGAATGCCCCTTTCTCTGACAATCCCAAACAACTAATTAACCTCCTTGAAACTGTCCTATTTACTCATCAGCCCACCTGGGATGATTGTCAGCAATTGTTACAGGTGCTGTTTACCACAGAAGAGAGAGAGAGGATTCTCCAAGAAGCCCAGAAGTTTATTCCAGGCCCTACGGGTGTCCCGACTACCATCCAGGCAGCTATTAACGCCGCCTTCCCCCTCACTCGTCCTGAGTGGAACTACAATACCGCTGAAGGTAAGGAGAGGCTCCGGGTCTACTGCCAGGCTCTATTGGCAGGTCTCTGAGCAGCTGTAAGGCATCCTACTAATTTGGCTAAGGTTTACGATTTGAGACAGAGCCAAAAAGAGTCCAGCTGCCTTTCTAGAGCGGGTGATGGATGCATTTAGCCAATTCACCCACATAGATCCTGAAAAACCCACGCACCTCGGGACAGTGGCGCTGGCTTTCATTAATCAGGCAGCACCTGACATCAAAAAGAAACTGCAAAAAGTTGAAAGACTAGGAGAAAAGCAGCTTAGAGATCTGGTAGAAATAGCAGAGAAGGTTTATAACAATAGAGACATGGCAGAGGACAGGGAAATCAAAGTTGAAAAGTGGCAGAACAGAGACTTGGCACAGATCCTACTGGCAGCCACTACCGCTGAGCCGGAAGAGCGTCAACGACAGCTAAAGCAGCTTGTCTCCAGAAGAGACAGACGTGACCCCAAAGGTAGGCCACCCCTGAACAAAAATCAATGTGCGTCTGAACCTGAACTGGATGCTCCCCTTCATGACCAGCCTCTGCCGGATGCAGACTGTACCTGGTATACAGATGGGAGCAGTTTCATCAGAAACGGACTGAGGTATGTGGGTGCGGCGGCTGTAACAGAAACTGAGGTTATGTGGGCCGAGCCCCTACCCCCAGGGACATCAGCTCAATGTGCTGAGCTGCATTAGCCAAGGCGTTAACCCTGGACAAATATAAAAGGCTGAATGTTTACACCGACAGCCAATACACGTTTGCCACAGCACATATCCATGGGGAAATTTATAAAGAAAGAGGCTTGCTGATGGTGGAAGGAAGGGCAATCAAAAATAAGGAAGAAGTCCTGGCCCTATTGGCAGCTCTATGGTTACCAAAAAAACTGGCTATTATACACTGCCCTGGACATCAAAAGACTAATAATCCAGTCTCGAAGGGCAACCACTTCGCCTACCAGATAGCCAGGGAGATTGCCCTCCAGTCAGAGGTTGTAGTGACCACCACACTCGTGCTCCCAGATCCAGGAAATCCCAGCCTGCCTAAAGACCCCGAGTACACTCCGGAAGACTTGGACTGGATAGCTGGGATGCCCACGTCTCACTGTGTACAGGGGTGGTGGCAGACTGCCGACTGTAAAGTCATCCTACCTGAGAAACTGGGAAACCAATTTTTGTCAAAAATACATTGGGCCACCGATATGGGCACCAGGAAGATGCAGGACCTCCTGAGACAAGCCGAGATCAAAATCAAGGATGCTCCTTCTAAGGTTGAACAAATTGTGGCTAATTGAAAAGCCTGTCGATTAACAAATGCAATGTGGAGCCCATCCGACCCCAGATCCAGACAGCGTGGAGACAGGCCAGGAGCTTACTAGGAAGTGGATTTCACTGAGGTAAAACCCTGGTGATATGGATATGAATACCTGTTAGTCTTTGTAGACACATTTTCAGGATGGGTGGAAGCCTTTCCCACCAAGCAAGAAAAGGCCCAGATGGTTGCTAAGAAGCTTCTGGAAGATATCCTGCCAAGGTATGGCTTCCCCACATTGCTAGGGTCAGATAACGGACCAGCATTCATATCTAAGGTAACTCAAGGATTACCTACTGCACTTGGGGCAGATTGGAAATTACATTGTGCATACAGGGCTTAGAGTTCAGGACAGGTAGAAAGAATGAATAGAACCCTAAAGGAGACCTTGACTAAATTGACCAAGGAGACTGGCGGGGACTGGGTGGCTCTCCTTCCCTATGCATTGTTCAGGGTCCGAAATGCCCCCTATAAGCTTGGTTAACTCCTTTTGAAATTGTATTTGGAAGCCCCCCCCCATTGTGCCCAGCCTTCAGTCTAAGTTGATAAATGATCTAGGTGCTGATGATACTGACCTTATTCATTCTCTCCAGTCTTTGCAACAAGTCAATAAGGACATCTGGACCAGGTTGAAAGCCTTGTATGAGGCAAACCTCTCCCCAAAACCCCACCGATACCAACCAGGAGACTGGGTGTTCATCAGAAGACACCGGCAAGAGAATCTTGAGCCCTTCTGGAAAGGACCATATATCGTTATCCTCGTGATACCCACCGAACTCAAGGTAGATGGCATTTCTACCTGGATCCATCACTCCCACACGCGTCCAGCTGACTGCTCTGTACTTCAAGAGGAATTTCTCTCACTAAGATGGACTGTCTCAAGGAACCCAGACAACCCATTGAAAGTGCACCTACAAAAGACTTAATGCTGTTGTTTATAACTATTGCGGGGTCCTGCCCTCATGATTATATGGAAAGCCTTGGGCTTTGGGGGGAAGGGAAGGGAGGCCTTGCGTTACTTTCGTCCACTCCTCCTGTTACGATGCCCATAGCCTCCAGGAATGTACCTATGAAGGGAAACAATATTGGACGACAACGAGAAAACTGATGATCACAACAATGCTCAAGATTGAGCCCCACTATTTACTGGAAAAGGGGGGGATGTGAGACCCAAGTGCCTGACTAATCATGGAGCACCACGATGCCCACCCCACCTGTAGCCATTTTCCGCCTCACCCCAGGTGTAGCCATTTTCCGCCTCACCCCACCTGTAGCCATTTTTCCTTTAAAAAGCCTTGTACCATGTGGCTCGAGGCCGCTGCCCTCACTCCGTTGCCTCGGTGTCTGTGTTGCGGTCCAGATCTGGGTCTGCAATAAACTTCCTCATGTGCTTGCATCGTTGTAAGGCCTCCTGGTGATTTGTGGAGATTAGGATCTGGGCATAACACAGGCGTCCCTGTCCATCACCATCTCCTGGAGTGTACTCAAACTCATGTCCATTGACTCGGTGATGCCATCCAATCATCTCATCCTCTGTCGTCCCCTTCTCCTCCTGCCTTCAATCTTTCCCACCATCAAGGTCTTTTCCAATGAGTCACTTCTTGACATCAGGTGGCCAAAGTATTGGAGTTTCAGCTTCAACATCAGTCATTGCAATGAATATTCAGGACTGATTTCCTTTAGGATGGACTGATTGAATCTCCTTGCAGTCCAAGGGACTCTGATAAGTTTTCTCCAACACCACAGTTCAAAAGTTTTAAGTTCTTCAACGCTCAGCTTACTTTATAGTCCAACTCTCACATCCATACATGACTACTGGAAAAACCACAGCTTTGACTAGATGGACCTTTGTTGGCAAAGTGTTGTCTCTTCTTTTTAATATGCTGTCTAGGTTGGTCATAGCTTTTCTTCCAAGGAGCAAGTGTCTTTTAATTTCATGGCTGCAGTCACCATCTGCAGTGATTTTGGAACCCAAAAAAATAAAGTCTGTCACTGTTTCCATTGTTTCCCTATCTGTTTGCCATGAAGTGATGGGACCAGATGCCATGATCTTAGTTTTCTGAATGTTGAGTTTTAAGACAGCCTTTTCACTCTCCTCTTTCACTTTCATCAAGGCTCTTATTTTCTCTTATATAATGTCATGTTTCCACCTCAAGCCCTGACCAAAATGTACTTAATGGAAGCTGAACCTGATGAGAGCAGAAATGCTGTTTAAGCTGCATGTACTATTTACAATGAAATATTCCGATTTGAAGGTTCACCTTTTAAGGTTAGGGCTGGAGTCTTAGGAATTTGATTTCCTCCCACAGAGCTCAGCCAGTGACCACAGTGGGCCTAGAATTACATCACACTGACATAAACTTAGCATACCTTGGTTAGTTCTCACTCTGGCCATTATTTTCCCCTCAGAGAGAACCACACAAGATATGTGATATCATAGGTTTGTCTTAGGTCGTTATGCTATAGTAGTTGATAAGACAAATGCCATTAACTAAAAAATATATTGAAAAAATATATAAGCCCTATACAAGTAATTGCAAGTAGCTCAGCAAAACACAAGACTGAATACATTTTACAAATCAAGTATAATATATATAACAGTTAACATTAAGCCATGACCATGTACAAAGCACTTTATATAATTTATCTTATTTAATCTTTATAATGACACTAGGAGGTAGTTTCTATTGTTATATGCATTTTACAAATGATAAAAATACTGTATGACTTTGGACAACTCACATATTCTTCATGTATAACATGTAATAGTACTGCCATCCCACTTAAAAGGAACTGCTGTAAAAGTAATGTGAATATATTTGTGTCATATTTCAAATTTTACAGGGCACTGTTATTTCCATGATCCTCAGTATCAATCTGGGTGCACACAGGAGAGAAAAAGCACACAGTAATTTGAATAGAAAAAGTTTAAGATACAGAATTATTAACAATAACAGAAAATAACAGAAGATTAGAATAATGAGGAATTATCTAGTAAGGTATAATGAGAACTCAAAAAATGTATAGAAATAGAAGACATAGTATATAATATAATGTGCTTAGTCATGTCCAGCTCTTTACTACTGCATGGACTTTGGCTTGCCAGGCTCTTCTGTCCATGGAATTTTCCAGGCACCAATACTAGAGCTGGTTTTGATTTCCTACTCCAAGGGATCTTCCCAACCCAGGAATCAGGCCTGCTGTCTCCTGCATTGGCAGGCAGATTCTTTACCACTGAGCCACCTGTGAATCCCCACATCTATTTTTTAGAATAAGGCTAATGCTTTGAATTATTTTGTTGCAATTAAAATCACCTGTGGGGCTTTGGTGGCTCAGTGGTAAAGAATCCACCTGTCAGTGAAGGAGACGGGTTTGATCCCTGATCCAAGAAGATCACACACACCTCAGAGCAACTAAACCCATGTGCCACAAATATTGAGCCTGTGCTCCTGAGCCTAGGAGCCACAACTACTGAAGTCCAGGTGCCCTAGAGCCTGTGTTTTGCAAGAAGACCCAGCACAGACAAAAATGAATAAATAAATAAAATTATTAAAAAATCACCTGTGGCTGAAGTCTTCACCCTGTAGCTAAAGGCCTAATTGGGAGGAGAAAGAAATATTTATAAATTAAAGTAAATATGGACTTATGTAGAAAGAGTCAGGAATGTTTACCTGATAGGTGTGTTAGTTACAAGGGGTACCATAACAAATTATTGGGTTGACCAAAAAGTTCCTTTGATTTTTAAGTAAAAATTAAAGACACATCTTTCATTTTTACCAAGAACTTTATTGAATAGTGTATCACCGTTTTGTTCCATTACCTTCTGCCATGTTTCAAGTAACTTCATAATCCCATCTTCACAAAACTTTTTCTTTTTGAGCAAAGAACTATTCCAGGTGCCTTTTTACAGTCTTCCAGGGAATTGAAATTTCTTCCATTAAGAGAATTTTGTCAAGACTGAAATTAAATGGATATCTGAAGGTGCAGTGTCTGGTAAGTACAGTGGATGAATCAGAACTTCCCATCCAAACTGTAACAGTTTTTGCCTAGTCATCAAAGAAACATGTGGTCTTGCATTATCCTGATGGAAGATTATGCATTTTCTGTTAATTCCAGATGCTTATCATTAAGTGCTGCTTTCAGTTAGTCTAATTGGGAGCAGTACTTATTGGAATTAATCATTTGGTTTCTGGAAAGGACTTATAAGAGAGGGCTCGCTTCCAATCCCACCATATGCATAACATCACCTTCTTTGAATGAAGATCAACTTTGGTGTGGTTGGTGGTAGTTCATTTCACTTTCCCCACCGTCTCTTCCATTCCACATTGTTGTACAGTATCCACTTTACATCACTGGTCACAGTTTGTTTTAAAAACGGAATGTTTTTGCTACGTTTCAGTAGAGAATCATATGTGAAAATAGTCAAGAATGTCCCCCATCCCCCCCTCAACTTAACTTACTGCAACCCAAGCATCAAAGCAATTAATATAACTAAGCTGGTGCAAATGATTTTCAACACTTGATTTGGACATTTTGGGTATGTCAGGTATCTTCTGCATTGTCTAACATTTATTGCTCTCAATTAATGTCTCAATTTGATCATTATAAACTTCAACTGGTCTACCTGACTATGGAATGTTTTCCAACCAGAAATCTGTAGCATGAAACTTTGTATACCACTTTTGACACATTTAATTAGTCACAGCACCTTCCCTGTACACTGGACAAATCGTTTGTGTGTTTCAGCTGCATTTTTACCTTTCTTGGAATAATAAAGCATAATATGCTGAAATTGTTGCTTTTTCTATTCCATATTCAGTATTAAAATGGCTACACAAAAATTCACCTATTTTGATGTGTTTTTTTTTAATTCATGCTGATATGACTGCTGTCGCAATATAATCTAACAAAATTGTTCCAAATGAAGTTAAAGACAACTAAGCACTATGAGCGCCATATTAAGGAAAATACAAACAAACCTTTTGTGGTATTTAACCCAATACTACAAACTGGGCAGCTTAAAACAACAGAAATTTGTTTTATGAGATTTCTGGAGGCCAGAAGTCTGAAATTAAACTGTCACTAGGCCAGAATTCCTCAAAATTTCTGGTGAAGAATGCTTTTTCCAGTTTTGATGGCTCCTGGCATTCCTAGAAATTATGGTTGCCTAACTCATCTCCCAGGCTTCCCAGGCGTTGTTAGTAGTAAAGAACCTACCTGCCAATGCTGCAGACTTAAGAGGGATGTGGGTTCGATCCCTGGGTCAGGAAGATTCCCTGGAGGAGGGCATGGCAACTCACTCCAGTATTAATGCCTGGAGAATCCCATGGACAGAAGAACCTGGCGGGCTATCATCCATAGGGTCACAAATAGCTGGACACCATTGAAGCTATTTAGCATGCACAAACTCAAATCTCTGCCTCTGGCTGCACATGGCCTTCTTCCTTGTGTGTCCCTGTGTTAAAGCTCCTTCTCTTTTTTCTCTTACAAGAATACCAGTCATTGTGTTTTGACCCCATCCCAAATCCAGAATAATCTTAAGCACCTTAACTTAGCTACACCTGCAAAGACTCTATTTTCAAACAAGGTCATATTCGCAGATACTGGAGGATAAGGCATAGACATATTTTTTTGATAATGCATAACTAAACCCACAAAATATTTATTTTATTCTGACTCTATAAAAATCACATTTTAAGGAAAGATCAAAGTTGAAAACGTAATAGTTCTCCCCAGGATGGCCAAAAAAAAAAAGAAAAGAAAAAAATTCTGAGATGGAGGGACAGAAGTGATAAATAAGGAGACTAAGGGACTTTCCTGGCTTTCCAGTGGTTAGGACACCATGCTTTTACTGCTGTGGGCTAAGGTTCAATCCCTGGCCAGGGAAGTAAGATTCTGCAAGCAATTCAGCACTGCCAAAAAGTTAAAAAAAATTAATATAACAAATTTGGAAATAAATAGTTGCTTTCTTTTCCTGTCTGCATTTCTTAAAATAACAAAATTATATAGCATGACAATTAAAATAACATGATCTTACATTGAAAACATATCATGTGCATTATAATATATTATTAATAATATATTTTAACACATGCATAGATGTAATATAACAAAAATAGACAAAAAAAGAAGAGGGAATAGAACTATAGACGAATATCATTTATATATCTCAAAAGAATTAATTTGGTATAAAAGCAAATTGTATTC
Source organism: Antilocapra americana (assembly GCA_007570785.1). Lineage (NCBI taxonomy): Eukaryota > Metazoa > Chordata > Mammalia > Artiodactyla > Antilocapridae > Antilocapra > Antilocapra americana. The sequence goes on along the minus strand of ML663483.1, from coordinate 3,875,939 downwards.
TATTAAGAGGTACACAGTCAACCCTAGATGAACCACTAAGAAAATAACTTTAAAAATAGTGAAAAAAAATTAAAAATTTTTTAAAGTTCAAAAAAATATTTAAGCTCCACTAAGAAGTATTTGCTTAGTGCAAAAGAAAGGGAAAAAGGAAGAGTAGGACAAAAAAGACATGAGACATGTAGAAAAAATATTAAAATGGTAGACATAAATCTACATCAATAAAAACATTACATGTGGATTGATAAGCTTCTCTTTTGGCATGATAGCATGAAGAGCTTTGTAGACCAGCTCACCAGTTAAACTAGTAAAAATTATAAAATGTAAACAATCATTTAAAATTTCTGAAAATGTTCCTAATGGCATAAAACAATAAAAAAATACATATTGAAGAAATCTACTAAAACTTTAAGAACAGTGAAAGTTTATGGTATTTAAACCAAGACCCACTCCCTTCCTCTGCCTACTGAAGCTTATCACTGCAGAGTAGAACAGCCAAGAACACAGGGCTCCCTCCCCCCTTGCTTCTCAGTTGAAGGGTTATATTCTGGTGTGGGAAAGGACATAAGTGTTTCTCATACTTCTCCCAACTACCTATTGCTGAGGTTAACTTCTGAATAATCAAGAGGTGGGAGCCCCCTTCTTTTACCCAACTCCCAGTCATGGGACTACATCTTGTACACTATGGGTGGTATTGGGAATACTGGGGCCTCAATCACCCTTGCACCAGATTGAGGCACAGGAGATATATGGTAAATAGGGAAGGCAAAGAGACCTAGGCCTGTTGCTCCCTTCCTACCCAGAGCACTCATCTCCAAAAGCAGAGATGTCAGAGAGAAGTTTGCTATTGTCCTGGCCCTCAGTTACCAGAGCTGTAGCTCAGAAATTTTGTCCTAGGGGAGAAAATGAGCTAAGAATAGAGAGCTCTTAATCTTAACCCAGAAGAACTGATTTCATTTGCAACAGAGTAAAGAAATTCAAACCTAAGAGCACTCTAAAAAACAGTGAAGATAGTGGTAAAAGAGGATTTTTAAGAAAATTGGTATATTCTTTGAAATTGTGGGCTAAACCATAGGCTGGTTAGCTTGCAGAAAAGAAGCATAGGAAAAAAACAACTGAAAAAAGCCCTCTTGGGAATTCCCTGGTGGTCCAGTGGCTAGGATTCTGCACTTTCACTGCAAAAGGCCCAGGTTAGACCCCTAGTTGGGGAACTGAGATCCCACAAGCTGTGTGGTGAGGCCAAACAAACAAAAAAGTCCCTCCTGAAGTCAGAGCAAATCTCAAACACTAGCTTAGGGAAATACCTCTTCAAAGGAGCCCAAATTTGACTGGATCAGACTGTGAAGCAATAATACCCAAGGGTATTGTTGAAAACAGCAGAGCAAATATCAGACAAATAATGAAATTTAAGAGCTGGAAATGGTCAGAGAAAGAGACAAAGCGAGTCCTGCCAAAATTAGTGTCATCCCAGGGTGATTGTATGCATATTCAAAGCTACACCCTCTGAGGGTCAACATCAAGTCTTCACACAGTGAAGTAAACAAGCACATAACATAGACGTGGAGGTGGGGGAAAAAAACAGTACCCAGAGTTGTTGTAATATGTCTAAAATGCCCAATTTCCATCAAAAAAAAGACATGCAAAAAAGTAGGAAAGTATGAACCATACACCAGAAAAAAAAAGGGAGGCAACAAAAATCCCTGTGAAAATAATCAGATTATATTAGATTTAATAGTCAAAGCCTTCAAAGTAACCATTATAAATATGCTCAAAAAACTAAAGGAAGCCATGATTAAAGAAGGAAAGTATGACATCAATGTCACATCAGATAGAGAATATAAAGATAACATATTTATAAAAAATGGAGATTTTGGTTTTCAACAGAACAATAACTAAAATGTAAAACTCACTAGAGGGAACAAGAGTATATTTGAACTGGGAGAATAAAAAAATAGCAAAATAAAAATAAACAAGTAGGACTACATCAAACTAAAAATGTTCTTCATAGCAAAGGAAGCCATCAACAAATTAAAAAGGCAGCCTACTAAATGGGAGAAAATATTTGCAAGGCATATATCTCATAATAGGTTAATATCCAAGTACATGAAGAACTCATACAATTCATTAACAAAAAACAAACAGTTTGACTTAAAAATTGGCAGAGAGGGAATTCCCTAGAGATCCAGTGGTTAAGACTCAGTGGTTTCGCTGCCAGGGCCTGGATTCAATCCCTGGTCAGGGGACTAAGATCCCACAAGCCACAGAGTGCAGGGGGAAAAAAGGGGGCCAAGAATCTCAATAGACTTTATGCCAAAAAAGACATAATAGGTACATGAAAAGATGCTTAACACTACTAATCATCAGGGAAATGCACATCAAAACCACAATGAGAAAAAAGAAACACACAATGAGATATCACTTCACAACTGTTAGAATGGCTAGCATCAAAAAGAAAAGAAATAACAAGTGTTAGCTAGGATGAGGAGGAAAAGGAACCCCTGTGCACTGCTGTGGGGAATGTAAATTGGTGCAGACACTTTGGAAAACAGTATAGAATTTCCTTTAAAAAGATAAACACAGAGCTAGCATATGATCCAGAAATTCTGCTTCTGGGTATATACCTGAAGAAAATGAAACTATTATTTCAAAAAATTATATGCACCCTCAACTTCATTTGCTGGACTTCCCTTATGGCTCAGCTGGTAACGAACATGCCTGCAATGCTGGAGACCGGGTTTTGATCCCTGGATTGGGAAGATCCCCAGGAGAAAGGAAAGGCTACCTACTCCAGTATTTTGGCCTGGAGAATTCCAGGCCAATGCAGGGGGACATGGATTTAATTCCTGGTCTGGAAAAACTCCACATGTCTCAGAGTAACTAAGCCCTGCGGGCCACAATTACTGAGCCTGTGTGCCTAGATCCAGAGCTGGGCACAAAAGAGAAGCCACCGCAATTGCACACCACAACTAGAAGGTAGACCCCACTCACCACAACCAGAGAAAGCCCACATGTAACACTGAAGACCCAGTGCAGCCAAATATAAGTAAATAAATATTTTTTTAAAGAAAGAGGACTAATGTATGTGGCTTGGGAGTATTAGAAGGAAAGAATAGTGAGAAAAGAGAGAATAAAAAACGTTAGAAAAAATGATGACTCTTTATTGAAAAACAATGCTCAAAACATGCAGGAAGCTTAGTGAACTGCAATTAGGAAAAATGCAAAGAGATTCACAAACAATCACATCATCGTAAAAAATGAAAGATAAAGACAAAAAGGAAGCCTTGAAAGCAGAGAATTAAAAATGATTTCTATCTTATAAAGGATGATTAAAAGCTGATTTCTCATCAGCCTTGAGAATGGGAGAAAATAATAGCCAATGAAGCAACAGACAAACAATTAATCTCAAAAATATACAAGCAGCTCCTGCAGCTCCATGCTAGAAAAATAAACGACCCAGTCAAAAAGTGGGCCAAAGAACTTAACAGACATTTCTCCAAAGAAGACATAAAAATGGCTAACAAACACATGAAAAGATGCTCAACATAACTCATTATCAGGGAAATGCAAATCAAAACCACAATGAGGTACCACTTTACACCAGTCAGAATGGCTGCCATCCAAAAGTCTACAAGCAATAAATGCTGGAGAGGATGTGGAGAAAAGGGAACCCTCTTCCACTGTTGGTGGGAATGCAAACTAGTACAGCCACTATGGAGAACAGTGTGGAGATTCCTTAAAAAACTGCAAATAGACCTGCCATATGACCCAGCAATCCCACTGTTGGGCATACACACCAAGGAAACCAGAATTGAAAGAGCCACGTGTACCCCAATGTTCATCGCCGCATTGTTTACAATAGCCAGGACATGGAAGCAACCTAGATGCCCATCAACTGATGAATGGATAAGAAAGCTGTGGTACATATACACAATGGAATATTACTCAGCATTAAAAAAAAATTCATTTGAATCAGTTCTACTCAGATGGACGGAACTGGAGCCTATTATCCAGAGTGAAGTAAGCCAGAAGGAAAAACAACAATACAGTATACTAACGCATATATATGGAATTTAGAAAGATGGTAACGAGAACCCTGCATGTGGGACAGAAAAAGGAACGCAGATGTATAGAACAGACTCGTGGACTCTGTGGAAGAGGGCAAGGGTGGGATGATATGGGAGAATGGCGTTGAAACATGTTAATTATCATATGTACAATCAATCGCCAGCCCAGGATTGATGCTCGGGGATGCTGCATCGAGATGTCCCAGGGGAAGGGAATCGGGAGGGAGGAGGGAGGGGGTTTCTGGAGGGGGAGCATATGTAAACCCATGGCGGTTTCATGTCATTGTAGGGCAAAACCAACACAATAAAGTAAAGAAAATTTAAAAAAAGAAAAGAAAGAAAAAGCAAGAGAGATCCAGAAAAACATCTACTTCTGCTATACTGACTATGCCAAAGCCTTTGACTGTGTGGATCACAATAAACTGTGAAAAATTCTGAAAGAGATTGGAATACCAAACCATCTGATCTGTCTCTTGAAAAACCTGTATGCAAGTCAGGAAGCAACAGTTAGAACTGGACATGGAGCAACAGACTGGTTCCAAATAGGAAAAGGAGTACATCAAGGCTGTATATTGTCACTCTGCTTATTTAACTTATATGCAGAGTACATCATGAGAAACGCTGGGCTGGGAGAAGCACAAGCTGTAATCAACATTGCTGGGAGAAATATCAATAAACTCAGATATGCAGATG
>ML663483.1:3846716-3859028 GCA_007570785.1 Antilocapra americana | reverse complement strand
CTGTGGTCTTCTCGTCAGAGTAGGAGCTTATGGAGGTCAGGTGATCAATAGTGTTTTAGCTTAGATCCATCTCACAGTGTGTCCCAAAACATACCCTGTGGTTATTCCCCTAGCTTCAGAATGCATAATTGGAATAGACATACTTAGTAAATGGTGGAATTCCCACACTGGTTCTCTATAATCTGTGGAATGAGGGTTATTATGATGTGAAAGCCCACATGGAAGCCCTTAGAATTGCTTCTACCTAGAAAAACAGTGCATCTAAAGCAATATCACATTCCTGGAAGGACTGCAGAGATTTGTGCCACCAACATGGAATTGAAAGACATCTGAGTGGTAATTCCTACCATATACCCATTCATCTCTCCTATCTGGCTTTTGAGGAAGACAGATGGGTTTTGGAGAATGACAATAGATCGTTATAAGCTTAATCAGGCTATGACTCTAATTGCACCTGCTATACCAAATGTAGTTTCATTGCTTGAGCAAATTAACATATCCCCTGGTACCTGATATACAGCTATAGATCTGTCAAATGTCTTTTTCTACATTGTTTTTACATAAAAATCCACCAGAAGCATTTTGCTTTCATCTGAGAGGGCTAGATATACATTTTCATTGTTCTTCCTCTGAAATGTATGGACTCTCCACCCCTATGTTATAATTTAGTTCTCAGTGGCCTTGATCAACTTTCCCTTCCACAAGATACTACACTATTCCATTACATTTATAACATTATGTTGACTGGACCCAGAGAGCAAGGGATGGCAACTACTATAAACTTGGTAAGATATTTGTATGTTAGAGAATGGGCAATACATCTGGCTAAAATTCAGGTGACTTCTACCTCAGTGAAATTTCTGGGAGTCTTGTGATATGATCCATTTCCTTGGTACTAGTCAGACCTATCATTGCCCAATGGGCTCATGAACAAAATGAGCAGCGATGGAGGTTATAGGTGTGCTAAGTAACATAGATTTCTACCCACAAACATCAGTCTGACAATGGCCACCATTGAATTGCCCAGTCTGCTAGCAACGGAGAACAACACTGAGCTCCTGCTATGAAGCCATTCCCTGGGTTGATCAGCCAGCTCCCCGGTGTCAGGTTGATTACATCAGATCACTTCTATAATAGAAGTAAAAGCATTTTGTTCTTTCTCAAATAGCATACTGTGAATGTGGATTTGTCTTTTCAGCATACACTGCTTCTGCCATCAGTATCATCTCTGGACTTAACAGAATGCTTTATCCACCATCATGGTACACTACACAGCATTGTTTCTGATCAAGAAACAGTAAATAAGTGTGTCAATGAGCCCGTGCTCATGGAATTCACTGATCTTATCATGTTCCCTGCTGTCCTGAAGCAGCTGGCTTAATGCTTGCTCAGTCACTCTGCCATGTTCAAATCTTTGAGACCTCATGGACTGTAGCCTGTGAGACTCCTTTGTCCGTGGGATTTTTCAGGCAAGAATACTGGAGCGGGTTGTCATTTCCTACTCCGGGGGATCTTCTCGATGCAGGGATCAAACCCAGGTCTCTTGCATCTCCTGCTTTGGCAGTCTAATTCTTTATCACTGTGCGAGCTGGCTTGATAGTACCGTGTAATGGCTTTTGAAAATTCAGTTACAATGCCCACTAGATGGCGATATCTCTCAGAGTGTAATATTCTCCAGAAACCTGTATATGCTTTGAATTAACATCCAAAATATAACTGTTGCTCCAATAGCCAGGATTTATGGATCCAAGAATCAAGGGGTAAAAATGGGAGTAGCATCACTTACGATTACCCTTAGTGGTCTGTTAACAAGATTTTTGATTCTTGTTACCATGATATTATGCTTTGTTGGGCTGCAGATCTTAGTTCTAAATGGAAGAACACTTCCAATAGTAGACACAATGATTCCACTGAAAAGACAGTTGAGACTGTCACCCAGGCACATTGGGCTCCTAATGCCTCTATTTATTTATTTATTTGGCCATGCTGTGTGGCTTGTGGGATCTTAGTTCTCCAACCAGGGATCAAACTCAGGACCTTGGCAGTGAAAGCAGCGAGTCCTAACAAGTGACTGACAGGGAATTTCCCCTAATGTCACTAAATCAACAGGCAAATAAGGGAATTATTGGACTGACTGAGGTGTTAGATCATGAATACAAAGGGAATATTGGACTGTTACTCCAGAATGGAGGTAAAGAGGAGTATGTCTGGTATACAGGAGATCTCTTAGTGCTTCTCTTGTTTACTATGTTCTGTGATTAAGATCAATGGAAAACTACAACAAACAAATCCAGGCAAAATTAGTAATGACCCAGATCTTTCAGGAATGAAGGTTTGAATCATCCTACCAGGTTAAGAACCCTGACCAGCTGAAGTACTTGTAGAAGACAAAGGGACTAATAAATGGCTAGCAGAAGAAGATAATTATAAAATACCAGCTATGTCCACTGATCAGTGACAGAAACAACAACTGTAATTATCCTGGATGATTATCTACTTTCTTTGCTATGAATTCAGGTGTGTTTGTGTATGTATGTAAGGTGTATTGATTTTATGTCATAGTATTTAAGTATTATGAATTTTACATTATAATTTTTAAATAATGAGAAATTAATAGGACTAAATATCACTCAAGGACTTTATTTCCCCTTTAGGTGTCAGTATGTTTTCAGTTATTTGCAGGATATTTTTATCATGTTAGAATCAAGACCTTGTTATTGTCTTTATTTGGTAGTTAAATATGGTTTTAGATTGACAGGGGTGGGTTTCTAATGGTTAATTTTGTGTGTCAATTTGAATGGGTCTAGGGGTGCCCAGATTAAACACCATTTCTAGGTGTGTCAAATCTCAGTTCAGTTCAGTTCAATCACTCAGTCGTGTTCGACTCTTTGCAGTCCCATGGATGCAGCATGCCAGGCTTCCCTGTCCATCACCAACTCCCAGAGCTTGCTCAAACTTATGTCTATCGAGTTGGTGATGCCATCCAACCACCTCATCCTCTGTCACTCCCTTTTCCTCCTGCCTTCACTCTTTCCCAGCATCAGGGTCTTTTCCAATGAGTCAGTTCTTTGCATCAGGTGGCCAAAGTGTTGGAGCTTCAGCTTCAGTATCAGTCTTCCCAGTGAATAGTCAGGACTGATTTCCTTTAGGATTGACCAGTTTGATCTCCTTGCAGTCCAAGGGACTCTCAAGAGTCGCAACCACACCACAGTTCAAAAACATCAAATATAGCTATGACAAATCTAGACAGCATATTAAAAAGCAAAGATATCACTTTGCCAACAAAGAACTGTATAAGTGGAAGTTATGGTCTTTCTAGGAGTCATGTACGGATGGGAGAGTTGGACCATGTAGAAGGCTGAGCACCGAAAAATTGATGCTTTTGAACCATGATGCTAGAGAAGACTCTTGAGAGTCCCTTGGACAGCAAGGAGATCAAAGAAGTCAGTCTTTAAGGAAATCAACCCTGAAAACTCCTTGGAAGGACTGATGCTAAAGCTAAAGCTCCAATGCTTTGGCTACCTGATGAGGGCCATCTCACTGGAAAAAACCCTGATGTTGGGACAGATTGTAGGCAGGAGGGAAAAAGGGGTGACAGAATGAGATGGTTAAATGGTATCACTGACTCAATGGACATGAGTTTGAGCAAACTCTGGAAGACAGTGAAGGACAGGGAAACCTTGCATGCTGCAGTCCATGGGGTCACAAAGAGTCAGACATGACTTAGTGACTGAACAACAATAACAACTAGGTATGTCTGGGATGCTGTTTCTGGATGAGATTAACATTTCATTCTGTGAAATTTAGATAGGGATTATCTAATCCCTTGAGAACCTAAATGGAACAAAAGGCAGAGGAAAGAGAAATGTATCTCTTTTTCCCTGTTTTACTGTTTAGCTGGGACATCTCATCTCATCTCATCTCATGCCCTGACCTTGGACTGGATTTTACAGCATTGACAGAGATGTGGAGAAATTGGAACCCTCATACCCTGCTGGTGAGAACACAAAATGTGGAATCTGTTTTGAAAAACTGATCAACAGTTCTCCAATAATCTAAACATAGAGTTAAAACAATTCTACTCCTAGATATGTACTCCAAAGAACTGAAAATGTATGTTTACTCAAAAATTTGTATTTTAATGTTTATATCAGCATTAAACATGATAACCCCATAGCAAGGTGGTAGCAGGGTCACAATAATGACAAAATCAATCCTATATCTTCCAGGTGGGTGACCTGCAAACTGGAAAACAATAATACTAAAGATGTTCTTCCACTGTTGTGAAGATTCTGCCCCATGTCAGACTTCCCAGCCTGGGGACCCAGCAAAGGGACAGGCAATCTCCCATGGAATCTGATTTTGAAGGCCAGTGGGATTTGATTACATGACTTCCACAGGACGAGGGGAGACAGACTCCACACTTGGAGGGTACAAACAAAATTTTGTATGCACCAAGATCCAGAGGAAAGAAGCAGAGACCCCACAGGAGAGGAACCAGACCTACTTGCTAGTGCTGGAGTGTCTCATGTGGAGGCATTGGTCAGGAGCGGCTCACTGCAGGGACAGAGGCACTGGCAGCAACGGTCCTGAAAGTGGCCTTTTGGTGTAAGTCCTCTTGGAAGTCTCCACTAACCCTACCATAGAGACCATAGGCCCCAGGGTTGGGTCGCCTCAGCCTAAAAAATTAACAGGGAAAGAGCACAACTCAACCCATCAGCAAATAATTAGATTAAAATATTACTGAGCACAGCCCTGCTCACAAGAGCAAGACTCAGCCCCCCTCTGCCACCACAGAAGCTCACACAAACCCCTTAGCCTCCTCCATCAGAAAGCACACAATAGAAGTAATAACAACCATCCTACAGTAGATAGAACAAAAACACATTGCAGAAGCTTAATCAACATGAGAAAGCAGAAAGTTATGTCCTAGATGAAAGGATATGAACAGTTCAGTTCAGTCGCTCAGTCATGTCTGACTTTTTGTGACCCCATGGACTGCAGCACACCAGGCTTCCCTGCCCACAACAAGTCCCAGAGCTTGCTCATACTCATGTCCATGAGCCGGTGAGGCCATCCAACCATCTCATCCTCTGTCGTCCCCTTCTCCTCCTGCCTTCAATCTTTCCCAGCATCAGGGTCTTTTCCAATGAGTCAGTTCTTCACAGCAGGTGGCAAAGTGTTGGACTTTCAACTTCAGCATCAGTCCTTCCAAAGAATACTCAGGACTGATTTTCTTTAGAATTGAATGGTTTGATCACTTTGCAGTCCAAGGGACTCTCAAGAGTCTTCTCCAACAACACAGTTTATTTTTATATTAATTAATTTATTTATTTTTAATTTTCTTTACATTATTGTGTTGGTTTTTCCATACAATGACATGAATCTGTTATGGGTATATATATGTTCCCCTTCCAGAACCCCTCTCCCACCTCCCTCCCTATTCTCTCTCTCTGGGTCATCCCGGTGCACCAACCCTGAGCATCAAACCTGGGCTGGGAATTGATTTCACATATGATAATTAACATGTTTCAATGCCATTCTCCCATATCATCCCACCCTTGCCCTCTCCCATAGAGTCCAAAAGACTGTTCTATACATCTGCATTTCTTTTGCTGTCTCGCATACAGGGTTCTCATTACCATCTTTCTAAATTCCATATATATGCATTAGTATGCTGTATTTTTGTTTTTCCTTCTGGCTTACCTCACTCTGTATAATAGGCTTCAGTTCCATCCACTTGAGTAGAACTGATTCAAATGAATTCTTTTTAATGGCTGAGTGATATTCCATTGTGTATATGTACCACAGCTTTCTTATCCAATCGTCTGTCCAACAACACAGTTTAAAAGTGTCAGTTCTTCAACACTCAGCTTTCTTTATAGTTCAACTTTCACATCCATACATGACTACTGGAAAAACCTAAGCTTTGACTAGACAGGCCTTTACTGATAAAGTGATGTCTCTGTTTTTTAATATGCTGTCGAGGTTGGTCATAGCTTTCCTTCTAAGGAGCAAGCATCTTTTAATTTCATGGCTGCAGTTACCAACTGCAGTGATTTTGGAGCCCAAGAAAATAAAGTCTGTCACTGTTTCCACTGTTTCCCCATCTATTTACCATGAAATGCCAGGATCAGAGGCCATGATCTTCATTTTTTGAATGTTGAACTGTAAGCCAGCTTTTTCACTGTCCTCTTTCACTTTCATCAAGAGGCTCTTCTGTTCCTCTTCACTTTCTGCCATAAGGGTGGTGTCATCTGTGTATCTGAGGTTACTGATATTTCTCCCAGCAATCTTGATTCCAGCTTGTGCTTCATCAAGCCTGACATTTTGCATGATGTAATCTGCAGATAAGTTAAACAAGCAGAGTGACAATATGGAACCAGCCCATTGTTCCATGTCAATTCTAACTATTGATTCTTGACCTGCATACAGATTTATGAGGAGGCAGGTAAGTTGGTCTGGTATTCCCATCACTCAAAGAATCTTCCACAGTTTGTTGTGATCCACATAGTCGAAGCCTTTGATGTAGTCAGTGAAGCAAAAGTAGATGTTTTTTTCTAGCACTCTCTTGCTTTTGCTATGTTCCAATAGATGTTGGAAACTTGATCTCAGGTTCCTCTACCTTTTCTAAATCCAGCTGGAACATCTGGAAGTTCATGTCTTACAGTCTGATGAAGCCTGGCTTGGAAGTTTTGAGGATTACTTTGCTAGCCTCTTTAGATAAGTGCAACTGTGTGGTTGTTTGAACATTCTTTGACATTGCCTTTCTTTGGGATTAGATGAAAACTTACCTTTTTCCAGTCCTGTGGCCACTGCTGAGTTTTCCAAATTTGCTGGCATATTGAGTGCAACACTTTCACAGCATAATCTTTTAGAACTTGAAATAGCTCAGCTGGAATTCCATCACCTCCACTAGCTTTGTTTGTAGTGATGCTTCCTAAGGCTCACCTGACTTCAGACTCCAGGATGTCTGGCTCTAGGTGAGTGATCACATCATCGTGGTTATCTGAGTCATGAAGATCTTTTTTGTATAGTTCTTCTGTGTATTCTTGCACCTCTTCTTAATATCTTCTGCTTCTGTTAGGTCCCTACCATTTCTGTCTTTTATTGTGCCCATTTTTGCATGAAATGTTCCCTTGGTATCTCTAATTTTCTTGAAGAGATCTCTAATCTTTCCCCTTCTATTGTTTTCCTCTATTTCTTTGCATTGATCACTGAGAGAAGCTTTCTTATTTCTCCTTGTTCTTCTTTCGAACTCTGCATTCAAATAGGTATATCTTTTTTTCCTCCTTTGCCTTTCACTTCTCTTCTTTTCTCAGCTATTTGTAAGGTCTCCTCAGACAAGCATTTTGCCTCTTTGTATTTCTTTTTCTTGGGGATGGTCTTGACCACTGCCTCCTGTACAATGTCCCAAACCTCCATCCATAGTTCTTCAGGCATTCTGTCTATCATATCTAATTCCTTGAATCTATGTGTCACTTCCACTGCATAATAGTGAGGGATTTGATTTAGGTCATACCTGAATGGTCTAGTGGTTTTCCTAACTTTCTTCAATTTAAACGTGAATTTTACAATATGGAGTTCATGATCTGAGCCACAGTCAGCTCCCGGTCTTGTTTTTGCTGACTGTATAGAGCTTTTCCATCTTCAGCTGCAAAGAATATAATCAACCTGATTTAGGTGTTGACCATGTAGCGATGTCCATGTGTAGAGTCATCTCTTGTGTTGTTAAAAGAGAGTGTTTGTTATGACCATGTGTTCTCCTGGCAAAGCTTTGTTAGCATTCAGTTCATTTCAGTCACTCAGTCATGTCCGACTCTTTGTGACACCATGAATTGCAGCATGCCAGGCCTCCCTGTCTATCACCAGCTCCCGGAGTCTACCCAAATCTATGTCCATTGAGTCGGTGATGCCATCCAGCCATCTCATCCTCTGTTATCCCCTTCTCCTCCTGCTTCATTTTATACTCCAAGGCCAAATTTGCCTGTTACTCCAGTTCTTGCTTGACTTCCTACTTTGGCATTCCAGTCCCCTATGATGAAAAAGACATATTTTTTTGGTGTTAGTTCTTGAAGGTCTTGTAGGTCTCCACAGAACCATTCAACTTCAGCTTCTTCAGCATTAGTGGTTGAGGCATAGACTTGTGATACTGAATGATTTGCCTTGGAAACAAACAGAGATCATTCTGTCTTTTCTGAGATTTGTGCCCAATTACTGCATTTCGATCTCTTTTGTTGACCTTGAGGGCTACTCCATTTCTTCTAAGGGATTCTTGCCCATGCCCACAGTAGTAGAAATAATGTTTATCTGAATTAAATTCACCCAATTCAATCCATTTTAGTTCACTGATTTCCTAAAATATTGATATTCACTCTTGCCATCTCCTGTTTGACCTCTTCCAATTTGCCTTGATTCATGGACCTTATATTCCAAGTTTCTATGTAATATTGTTCTTTATAACATCAAACTTTACTTCCATCACCAGTCACATCCACAACTGGGTGTTGTCTTTGCTTTCGCTCCATCTCTTCATGCTTTCTGGACTTATTTCTCCACTCTTCTCCAGTAGGATATTACACACTTACCACCTGGGGAATTCTTTCAGTGTCCTAGCTTTTTGCCTTTTCATACTTTTCATGGGATTCTCAAGGCAAGAATACTAAAGTGTCTTACCATTCCCTTCTCTTGGGGACCACATTTTGTCAGAACTCTCCACCATGACCCATCTGTCTTGGGTGTTCCTACACGACATGGCTCATGGTTTTATTTACTTAGACAAGGCTGTGGGTCATGTGATCACTTTGGTTAGTTTTCTGTGATTGTGGTTTTCATTCTGTCTGCCCTCTGATGAATAAGGATAAGCGACTTATGGAAACTTCCTGACTGAGAGGGAAACTGGGTCTTGTTCTGATAGGCGGGGCCATGCTCAGTAATTTTTTAACCTAGTTTTCTGTTGATGAGTGGGGCTTCGTTCCCTCCTTGTATGAGCTGAGGCCAAAACTGTTGACCTCTGTCAGAGATTCCTGACACTCAAAGCCAAGTATGGTTATGTCTCCCACTGGCCTCCAAAGTCAATTTCCCTGGGGTTTCTCAGTCCCTTTGCTGGATCCCCAGGGTGGGAAATCTATTGTTTGTTATGTGTCCTAGAAAGGACATAATGAAACCCTGAAAAACAACTAAATGTTTGGGAGATAGGCAGCATTTCAGAAAAAGAATTTAGAATACTGATAGTGAAGATTATTCTGGGTCTCAGGAAAGCAATGGAGAAGATGCAAAGACCTAGAAGGACTAAAAGGCAGATAAGAATAATACACTAGAAGGAATTAGTAGCAGGATAACTGAGAACAAATAAATGACATAGGTGACTTAATGGTGGAAATCACTGTGGCAGAACAGAATATAGAAAAAAGAATGAAAAAATGAAGAAAGCCTAAGTGATCTCTGGGACAACATTAAACACACCAAGATTCACATTATAGTGGTCCTGGAAGGAGAAGAGAGAGAGGACCTGAGAAAATGTTTAAAGAGATAATAGCTGATGTGGGAAAGGAAATAGTCCACCAAGTCCAGGAAGCACAGAGAGTCCCAGGAAGGATAAACCCAAGGAGGAACACACCATGACACATAGTAATCAAACTGACAACTATTAAAGACAAAGAAAAAAATTTCAAAACAAAAGGGAAAAAAGACAACATACAAGGGAACTCCTGTAAGATTGTCAGCTGATTTCTCAACAGAAACTCTACAAGCCAGAAGGGAATGGCATGATATATTTAAAGTGATAAAAGAGAGGGACCTAGAACCAATAATACTCTACCCAGCAAGACTCATTCAGATCTGACAGAGAAATCAAAAGCTTTCCAGACAAGCAAAAGCTTAAAGAATTCAGTACCACCAAACCAGCTTTATGACAAATGCTAAAGGAACTTTAAGCAGGAAACACAAGAGAAGGAAAAGACTTACACAAAATAAACCCTAAACAATTAAGAAAATGGTAATAAGATTATACTTATCGATAATTACCTTAAATGTAAGTGGATTAAATGCTGAAACCAAAAGATGTAAATTGGCGGAGAATATGAAAACATGTGTACATATCCACTTCCACTTACCACATCATTCTAGTTAACTCCCCAAATTGTGTGTAATTATTTTATATTGTTAGGTTAACCATGTTTCCATTATGGCTTGCAATTATAATGATCTTCCACTTTTTGTCTGGATATTGATTTTAAAACTGATAAATGTCTTCTACTATTGTGATTTTTGCTTAATACAATAATTGTATCATGAAAAAAATAGTGATAATGAAAATGCAACTTTAAATTTGGGAACTAATTTCATGGCAAGTGGACAATTTGTGAATCAATTGTAAAAGGAGACCTAATTTAGGAGTTAATTTTTTTTTTTAGTCAAAACACACATCTTGGGGGATTTTAGTTTCCCAGTCAGAGATTGGACCCAGACCACCACATTGAAAGCACTGAGTCCTAACTACTGAACTGACAGGAATTCCCTAGAAGTTAATTATTATATATTAAGCCAGGCCCAGCTTAACTAAAATGGCCTTTACAATCAAAAACAGGACAAAATCTATTCTACATATTTCTTAAGTAAATTTTCTTTAAGACTTTATATAGTCCCTGTTAAAATTATTCAGTCTAAAATCTTTTTTTAAATGTATTTATTTTTAATTGAAGAATAATTGTTTTACAATATTGTGTTGGTTTCTGCCATACATCAACATGAATTGGCTGTAAGTATACATGTGTCTCGCTCTTTTGAACCTCTCTCCCACTCCATCTCACCTCTCTAGGTTGTCACAGAGCACTGGATTTGAATTCTGTGCATCATACAGCAAACTCCCACTGGCTGTCTATTTTACATATGGTAATGTAAATGCTCAATGTTTCTCTCTCAATTTGTCTCACCTTAGTTCCTCTGGAATCCAGATAAATTCAGGTTAAAATTTTTGTATTGTTCCTATTATTATAAGCACTGGGCTAGATCTTCATATGTGTTATGGGTAGTCCTCATAAGAACCATGCATAATAGGGATTTATCATCTCCATTTAATTAATTAATCAATTTAAATTTAGTTTTGGTTGTGCTGTGCGGCATGAAGGATCTTAGTTCCCCAACTAGGGATCAAACCTGCTCCCCTGCAATGGAAGCATGGAGTCTTAACCACTGGACCAGCAGGGAAGTCCTTTATCATCCCCACTTTAGGGATAAGGAAATGAGGACTCTAAGAGACTAAGCAGCTTGCCAAGTACACAAAACTACTAAGTGTCAGGACTCTCTTGATTAAATATTTAATTTTCTTGTTATTGTGAATGAGGTCTTTCCACACATGCTTTGTATTGTTTTAGTTGGTTATTACTTGGAGTTGAGAATGCTATTTTAAAAATCCTTCATCTAGCCTAACTAACTAGCTATCTGTATGTCTATCCATATGCATGCTAAGTTGTTTCAGTTGTGTCTGACTCTTTATGACCCCATGGACTGTAGCCTGCCAGGGTCATTGGCCCATGGGATTCTCCAGGCAAGAATACTGGAATGGGTTACCATTTCCTCTTCCAGGGGATCTTCCAAACCCAAGGATCCAGCCTGTGTCTCCTGTATTGTAGGAGAATTCTTTACTGCTAAGCCACCTGGGAAGCCCACCTAGCATATATAAGCACTAACAAATTGTTATTTACTATTATTGGTATTATAATAATTTTACAATTGATGGGCTTTCTAGGTAGTTTGTTTATCTATTAATCATGATTTAATCTCCTTTTCTATCTTTATAACTTTTTTATTTTGGCCACGCCATGCAGCCTGAGGGACCTTAATTCCCAGACCAAGGATTGAACCTGGCCCAGGACAGTGAACGTGCCGAGTCCTAACCACTGGACCATGAGAGAACTCCCCATACTTATTTCTAGTTCATGTCTCCCCCCTCACCCAGCGTGGCAGGTGGGATCTTAGTTCCCTGACTAGGAATCAAATCCATGCACCCTGCATTGGAAGCACAGAGTCTTAACCACTGGACCACCAGGGAAGTCTTTTAATTCACATCTTTTTAGTACAATGATCAGAACTTTCAAAACTATGTTTAATAATAATATGGTTATAACTGTTAAAAATTCAGTTTTATTGGGACTATTTCTAGTGTTCAATATAATATTGACTATTGATTTAAGGTTTCTATTTGTCAGATTAGAAAAGCATGCTTATTTTTCATTTTCTAAGAAGGGTTTTTTTTATTTATTTAATTGGAGGGTAATTTCTTTAAAATGTTAAGCTGGTTTCTGATGTAAA
>ML663483.1:3834979-3846616 GCA_007570785.1 Antilocapra americana | reverse complement strand
TCCACCATCTCACCCATCTAGGTTGTCACAGAGCATCTGGCTGAGCTATATGTGTTATTTAGAAGCTTCTCACTAGTTGCCTATTTTATGCATGGTAGTGTATATATGTCAATGTTACTCTCTCAATTTGTCCCACCTACTCCTTCCCCTACTGTGTCCAGAAGGGTTTGTTTTTATAAATCAAGAACAGATTTTTCTAGTACTTATTAAGCTGATAGTGTTGGTGTCATTTTATATCCTTTGTTTTACTTTTTTTCTACTCATTTTTCATTTATCTTATCAGCTGTACTCTTTTGAGCCACATAAAAATCTTTCCATGAATAATACAGTTATGGTGGTGGTGGTTTAGTTGCTAAGTCGTATCTGACACTTGTCACTCCATGGACTGTAGCCTACTGGGTGCCTCTGTCCAAGGGATTCTCCAAGCAAGAATACTGGAGTGAATTGCCGTTTCTTTCCCCAGATATGATGTTATATATTAATGGATTTCTTAATATAAAATGATCCTTCCATTCTTGTATTAAGCCCTATTTGTGAATGGCATGTTATTATATATTAAATTGCATATTATATTAGCATATAGCATAGTGTATAATATACTGTTGAATTAGGATTTTGCATCTGTATTCTTAAGTAAGTGACTCTATTAGATAATTTTAATGAGGCTGAAACTCTGCAACTGTAGCAAAGAAAGTGATGGGGGCTGTGACAAACAAAATAATTCATACCAAGTCTAAATGGAACAGCCATAACTCAGTGCCAGTTGATTGTTGTAAAGTAGGAATGTAGACCCAGTGTGGTCAGATATGATTTTTTGAGATGCCATGAATCCAGAATTTTACGCTAAATTTCTTAGATTTTTAAATATTGACATCTAATTCTAATTGTTTTAAAAATCTGTATAGGAAAATCAAAATAAAACAAGACAACACAAATCCCTGGAGAATCTGAGGGCTGGGTTTGGCCTATGACTGCCAGTTTTCTGTATCTGGAATAGAAGATTTCTTTTTTGAATTTTGCTTAGTTTCTTTCTTTACTTGGGGACAAATTATGTAGTATTACCAAGAGATTATAATCATGATTTAAAGACTTCTCCCTTAAAAATTGTCCACTTATTTAACTATTAATTGATGTCATCTACAAATATGCACAGAAGAAGTCATACTAAATTTGCATTCATATCCAGCTAATTGAGAACCTTCATTATAAACATGTGTTTATATAACTTTTTACCTTTAGCAAAATAAAGAAGTAATTTTGTTTTATACTTTAGGGAATGTCTGAGGGTCAGGATAATATAGTTCAATCTCTGTATATGCAACAAGTCTGTAAAATGTTCCACAGTGATAATATAAAAGCCTAGTATAGAATTTTTAGTTCTCAAAGAAATATTGTTGATTTCAGCATTCTTATTTACTACTGTAAGACAAAATTTTCACATTAAGTTTTGGATAATTCTTATTAATCAGGTACTATGAGCTATAATTCCTCTTTTCCCCAGCTCTCTGATTAAACTGAAAATTTACTGTAATTAATTTTTGATGTATTAAAGTCCATATTGCCCATTCCATTTATTGTTTTACATTTTTAAATGCTATAGCTGCAGGTAAATCACCTAATCCCCAAATACCTCTTATTTCTTCTAAGTGCATCACAAACAAAAATTTTTGACAATGTGAATTTCTTATTCTGAGTAAACTTGTTTTCTACCTGAGCTAATGACATCAGAATACACTTTGTCCTTTGAAATTCTTATGTATTTGTTAGTAGCTTTATTTCTCTCAAAATATTAATAGATCTTTCCAGCATGATGCAGTTCAAACAATAATGAATACTGTGAGTATCAGAAAAATTTTGTTCTAATTCTGGCTCTGTCATTAACTTAGTCATCATTTAACTTACTTAGGCTTTAAGAAAACAACTATATATTGAGTGTATTTCTTCTAACTCTAAAATTCTGTGACTATAATCTTTATCCATTTCAGTTTTCAATATCCATCCAGTGAAGATGCAATCTCTTATTTCTATTACCTCTTTTGAGATACAAATACTCATCCAACATATCCCTACCCTACTCCATAGTGCTCTCAAGTCTGCATTTTCCCCCTTTCCTCTCTTCTAGGGTGCTTTATGGAGACCCTGATGGTTGTAGGCAAATTCTACTTCTTTCTAAATCTTTTATTAGCCTAACAAAATCTGGTTCTCACAAGAGGATATGTTTCTCTCCAGATTTGTCTCACTGGAGATTTCACATGTAGAGTCCAGTGCATGTGGCCTCCCTGGTGCCTAGCTTATGCAGCATATGGGCAATTTCTCCAGTGCTCAGCTCCTGTAGCATGTGTAGCCTCCCAAGTACTTAGCTCCTTCAGCAGAGATGCTTCTTCAGTGTTCAGTTCCCACAGCTTACCTTGACCCCATCCCCCATGGACATTTTTCTAGCTGATACTTACACATAATCAACTTTCTTAGGTAATTTAGAGGGTGGTTTCTGGTAAACCTTGGAGGGCAAATTTCTAGCAAGTTCCATCAGCATACCACTACAGTGACTTCTTTGTCTTGGTAGTGCCCAGTCCAATGATGTCTGCATCTCAACCCTGGCCAGAGAGTGGGATAAGGATGGTTTACTTTGGGTGCTCTATCTCAGCCCTAGGAGTACTAGTTATTCCTTATTTCTGCTATTCTTTAAAGTCTTTACTTCTTACTAGCCAATCCCTTCATTACCATTAACTCTTACAGCTAATAGTTCTTTACTTTCAACTTTCCCTATTCAAATTATTCTGTGGGCCCAAACTGATGCAGATGATTCTATTTCTTTGTAGCCTAATTCAGTCCTTAATTAGTTGCAGTCAGGCTTCGATTCCAACTGCTACTGAAAAATTGTGAAACCCAACCACTTTTCTCCATCCCCCTTTTTTTGCTGCTTGTGGCAGAAACTTCTCAAAACTCCTACCTTGGCTTCGATGATGTTTTGTTGTCCCAATTGTCTTCCCAAATTTCCAATATTTCCTTCTGTGTTTTTTTTATTAACTCTAATTTCTCCTCATATTCTTAGTTGTCACTACTAAAGTCTGACTAGTCTTTGACTACTTTTGGTTTATTTTTTTTCTTTAGATAACTCATATTCCTGTGGCTTCAGCTACCATCTCTGATATAGTTACTTTCAACCTATGTTTTAGTCATTTTACTTCCTCTAACTTTAATTCTACATCATTCATACCTTTATTCAACAAATATTTACTGAGTCCTGACTATGTGCCAGACATTGGCAGATACTGGACATACAAAAGTGAACAAGACACAGTTCCTGTATACAACAGGTTTACTGACTGGTGGTAAATAAAAACAATAAATATAATATTACTATCCAGTGTGACAAGTGCTGCAGTTGAAGTAGAGAGTACTATGGGGGCATAAAAAAACATCTAATCTAATCTTGGAGGAGGTCAGGGAGGACTTCCCAGAGGAAAGATGTAGTCAGAGACCTGAAGGATGAGTAGGAGTTAACCAAGGGAGGGGGCTTGAAAGGGAATAAGAGATTAGACAGTCTCAAGCAGAATGAACAGTATGTTCAAAATCCTAAGTATCCTAGAAAGCATAGAGTTTGGGGGGGAGGCTTCATTTAGTTCAGATCATAAAATTGTAAATCAATGAGCCAGACTATAAAGTTTAAGGGGAGAGTGACTAAAATGAAGCAGAAGTCAGAAATTCAGATTGTATTATTCTTAGACATTTCTCTTGTGATGTTCTGCAAATGTCAAACTCACTATGTATGGATGATAAAAAACATAGTTCAACATTTTTTCTTTAATGTACATCCTTTTCAACTTCTGACCTCTTATTTTTCTGTTTCTCTATGGAAATCACACCCTTTTATGCCATTTTCTACTATCAAGATCATTGCTTTTCCTTTGCCTTTGACTATATTGTCTCTATTCTGAAATACCCACTCTCATCTTCTCTAGTAACTCAGTTTTTAAAAGCTTTTTGTTTTGTATTGGGGTATAGCTGCTTAACAATGTTGTGATACCTTCAGGTGAACAGCAAAGGGACTCAGCCATACATATATACGTATCTATTCTCACCCAATCTTCACTCCCATCCAGACTACCACATGACACTGAGCAGAGTTCCATGTGCTATACAGTAGGTTTTTGTTAGTTATCCATTTAAAATATAGCAGTGTATGCATGTCCTTCCCAAACTCCCTAACTATCCCTACCCACCATCCTTCTCCCTGGCAATCATAAGTTCATTCTCTAAGTCTGTGAGTCTCTTTCTGTTTCATAAATAAGTTAATTTATATCATTTCTTTTTAGATTCTACATATAAGGGATGTCACACAATATTTCTCCTTCTCTGTCTGACTTCTGGTGACTCAATTTTATCATTTATTTAGTATCTCCCTCTTTAAAGGAAACCTTTATGACATATTCAGTATGAAATCATACTTATATTCTATTTGTCCCTTTTCTCAATCCTATATCATTTATTTCACATGACCTCTTCTACCTTGTTCACTGATTGCTTTATTCATATATTTCTGGGTGCTGTGCTGAGCACAAGAGACACAGAAGTGAACAAGATAGATAGGACTCTTGCTGTCATGGGACTGATAATATAGTAGAGTTTTCTGAATGTATTTCTTACCTTTTGAGCTATACTGTAAGCTCCTTGAAGTCAGGGGCTATGATCTAAAATTTGTGATAAATGTATCTGAGCTAAAAATAATAGAAATGAAAAAAAAAATGAACAACTGAAAGGCCTAAAGCTAGTAACATTTCTAAAGATATCCCTAGGTAATGTGGACACATATTCCAGAAAATGGGACATTCATCTAGGACATAATGTATTCTGATTTTCAAATACTTTACAGATGAACACTCATGTTTTTTCAAGTGCAAATCACAGCAAATATCTTAAACATTTATCAATTAAGCATATATTCATCTATTAGCTTTAATAAAATCTAACTTCATTTCATTAATTCAACCTCATCACTATTGACATCTTGTGCTGTGTGCTTAGTCACTCAGTCATGTCCTACTTTTCACAACCCCATGGACTGCAGACTGCCAGGCTCCTCTATACATGGAAATGCTCCAAGTAAGAATACTGAAGTGGATTACCATGCCCTCCTCCAGGTGATCTTCCCAACCCAGGGATCAAACCCAGGTCTCCTGCATTGCAGGTGGATTCTTCACCATATGAATTACCAGGGAATCCCACTTCAAGTTATCTGGCCCAAAGCTGACATTTTGGGCCAGATAATTCTTTGTGGTGTGTTTGTGTGTTGGGTGAGGGCTGCTGGTGCATTGTAGAAGGTTTAAGAGTATCTCTGGCCTCTTCCTTCTAGTTGTGTGTAGCAACCCCCTAACCCAGTTGTGACAACTGAAAACATCTCCAGATGTTAACAAATATTCCCTATGGAGCAAAATAATCCTAGTTCAGAAACACTGCAACCTTATTCTGAGATTCATGGTAAAAAGTTTTACAGTTATCTTTACTCCAATATTCAAAATAAGACCCCTGTATTTGCACTTTAGAAGAGATCTGAGAATTCCCTGCACACAAATTGCAATTCCTTTTTTATACAGAGTATATTATACATAAGAAAGATTTATATATTTAGAAAATAATATGGAATTTACTCATTTTTCAGCATTACTTAGCTTTCAGGTAAAAACTCACATTTATTAGCTATGAACTTTGACAAGTGTATACATGTATTATCACACTTTAATTCCTATAACAACTCTGAGAAGTTGGTATTATATCTGCAGATAAAACTGAGGTTCAGGGAATTCAAACAATTTTTAAAAATAAATGAAGTATACTTGATTTACGATGTTGTACTAATTTCTACTATACAGCGAAGTGGCTCAGTTATACAGACATATGCATTCCTTTTTATATTCTTCTCCAATATGATTTATTCCAGGATACTGAATATATTTCCCTGTGCTATACAGTAGGATTTTGTTGTTCACATATTCTATATGTAATATATTTGCATCTACTAACCCCAAACTCCCAGTCCATCCCTCCACTCCTCCTCTCCCCCTGTCTCCCTCCACAGGTCTATTCTCTATGTCTGTGAGTCTGTTTTGTAGATAGGTTCAGTTGTGCCATATTTTAGATTCTACCTATTAGTAATATCATATGGTATTTGTCTTTCTCTTTCTGATTTACTTCACAAAGTATGAAAATCTCTAGTTGCACTCATGTTGCTGCAAGTAGCATTATTCTGTTCTTTTAGTGAATGAATTGTATTCCAGTGTATACAAGTACCTTGTTGTTTTTCAGTTGCTAAGTCATGTGCAACTCTTTGCAACGCCATGGGCTGTAGCACATTAGGCTGCCCTGTCCTTCACAATCTCCCAGAGCTGGCTCAAATTCATGTCCATTGATTCAGTGATGTCATCCAACCATCTCATCCTCTTTCATCCTCTTCTCCTCCTGCCTTCAATCTTTCCCATAATTAAGGTCTTTTCCAATGAGTTGGAAATTTTGGAGCTTCAGCTTCAGCATCAGTCCTTCTAACGAGTATTCAGGACTGATTTCCTTTAGGATTGACTGGTTAAATCTCCTTACAGTCCAAGGGGCTTTCAAGAAACTTCTCCAGCAACACAGTTTGAAAGCATCAATTCTTTGGTCCTCTTTTATGGTCCAACTATCACATCCATATACGACTATTGGAAAAAACATAGTTTTGACTATATGTACCAAATCTTCTTTATCTATTCATCTGTCAATGGACATTTAGGTTGTTTCCTATGTCTGTGAGTCTGTTTCTCTTTTGTAAATAAGTTCATTCATATCATTTTTTAGATTCCACATGTAAGTGACATCATATGGTATTTGTTTTCCTTTGATGTACTCCACTTAGTATGATCATCTCTAGGTCCATTCATATTGTTGCACATGGCATTATTTCATTCATTTCAGGCATATTTCATTTCATTTCATTCCTTTTTATGTCAGAGTAATACCATCACACACACACACACACACACACACACACACACACACACACACACACATATATATATATAACATATATACAACTCAACTTGGGTTGCTCCAATGTCTTACCTATTGTAAATAATGTTGCTATGAACATTGGGGTGCGTGTATCTTTTCAAATAAAATTTTTCATCTTTTGCAGATATATGCCCAGAAGTGGAATTTCTGGATCATATGGTAAAAGAAACTTCCACATCATTCTCCATAGTGGCTGCACCAACTTATTTTGCATTCCTACCAACAGTGTGGGGGGGTTCCCTTTTCTCCACACCCTCTCCAGCATTTGTTATTTGCAGACTTTTTGATGATGGCCATTCTGACCAGTGTGAGTTGATACGTCATGGTAGCTTTGATTTTCATTTCTCTAATAATTAGTGACGTGGAACACTTTTTCATGTACCTTTAGGCCATCTGTCTTCTTTGGAGAGTTATCTATTCAGGTCTTATGCCCATTTTTGACTGAGGTCTTTTTTCTTTGATATTCATCTATATGAGTTGTTTGTGTATTTTGGAAATATAGCCATTGTCAGTTGCATCATTTTGCAAATATTTTCTCCCATTCTGTAGGTTGTCTGTTCATATCATTTATGGTTTCTTTTGGGCTTCTGTGGTGGCTCAGATGGTAAAGAATCTGCCTGCAATGCAAGAGATCCAAGTTCAATCCTTGGGCCAGGAAGATCCCTTGGAGAAGGGAATTGCTACCCACTTCAGTATTCTTGCCTAGAAAATTCTATGGAGAGAGGAGCCTAGTGGGCTACAGTCCATGGGGTCACAAAGAGTCAGACATGACTGAGCAACACTTTCACTTATGTGGTTTCCTTTGCTATACAAAAGCTTATACATTTGATTAGGTCCCACTTGTTTATTTTTGCTTTTATCTCTTTTGCCTTGAAGATTGACCTAAGAAAACATTGTTTTGATTTATGTCAAGCAATTTTTTGCCTGTGTTCTCTCTAGGGAGTTTTATAATGTCATTTCTTATATTTAAGTCTTTAAGCCATTTTGAGTTTATTTTTGTATAAGGTGTTAGGGAGTGTTCTACTTATATTGATTTACATGTGTTTATCCAGCTTTCTGGTCACCACTTGCTCAAGAGACTGTCCCTTCTCCACTGAATATTCTTGCCTTTTTTGTCATAGATTCATTGCCATAGTCGTATGGGTTTATTTATGGACTCTATTCTGTTGCATTGATCTATATGTCTGTTTTTGTGTTGAGCAACTTTTTTGTTGTGTTGTTTGCCATTGTGTGCCTTCTTTTAAACATAGCTATCCAATTGCTTTTCTCATTTTAAAAACTGAATTTTTTTAATTATTGAAAGCTCTTTTCACTATATGGGTTGATGGAGTATTTTCTTTCAGTACCTCTTTTCTTTTAGTACTATTATTCTTTCAAAGGTGTTTCTTTTCTACTAGCTTGTATTGTTTCACAAGAAATCTGCTACCATATATATCTATGTGTCTCTGTGTGTTAAATATCTTTTTCTCTGGCTACTTTGAAATATATATATTTATTGCTAGCATTTTAAACAAATTGATTATGATATTCATTGGTTCAGTTTTCTTCATGTTTGTTATATTTGGAATTTGTCATTTTTTTGATCTGCAATTAAAATTTCTATAAACTTTAGGAAATTTTCAATCATTATTTCTTCAAATATTTTCTATCTACTTTTCAAGTTTTCCTGAATTTCAGGTATACTAGGCCACATGAAGTTGTTCCAGAACTCACTGACTCTCCATTCATTTTTAGAAAACATTTTATTTTAGAACAATTTTATATTCACAGGAAAATGTAAAGATAGCACAGAAAATCTCATGTACCATTCACCTAATCCCCCTAAATTGTTCTATCCTAAGTAACTATAGTAAAGTCTCAAAACAAGAAATTGTACAATCCGTGTGTATAATTTTATTCCACCTTATCACACATGTAGATAAGTAGAACAACCTCTGCAGTCAAGATATAGACCTCTTCCATCATCACAGAGTTCTGCTTCATGCTAAGTCTTTATAGTTATATCCACTCTCCACTCCCTACCATTTAATAACATGAAATTATACAGTACATGACCTCTGGAGACTGGGTTTTTTTTTTCTCACTCAACATGCTACAATGTGTTTACTCATTCACACATTGAAGGGTATTTGTGTTGCTTCTAGTGGTTACCTATCATGAATAAAGCTGTTGTGAATATTTGTGTATAGATTTTTGTGTGTGAATATATGTTTTATTTCTTTGAGATAAATGCCCAGGTGTATGATTGTTGGGTGGCACTGTAAGTGAATGTTTAGTTTCTATAAGAAACTGCCAAACTTTTCCAGAATGATAATGATACTCTTTATTTTTTCTTTTTAAGTATTTCTATATTTTATTTTGGGTAGTTTCTATAGTTATAGCTTCAAAGATATAATATTTTCTTTTGCAATGTCTAAACTGCTGTTATTCTAATTCAATATATTTTTCATTCCAAATACTGTAGTTTTTAATCTTCAGATGTTTGATTTAACCTGTTTTTGTATACTCTATATTTCTCCTTATTTTTTAATAATTAGAATATAGCTATGATAACTATTTTTAATATCCTTGTCTGTTATTTCTGACATCTGTATCAGTTCTGGGCCTGTTTTGATAGATTGATTTTTTTCTTCATTATGAGTCATATTTTTTCTTTGCATGCCTAGTGATTTTTTATTGGATGCAAACATTGTGAATTTTATCTTCATGGGTGTTGAAATGTTTGTATTTTTATAAGTATTCTTGAGCTTTGTTCAGGGGTACAATTAAATACCTGGAAACTTTTTTATCCTTTTGGGTGTTACCTTTTAAGATTTTTTAGGTGGCACCAGAGCCAAGTTTAATCTTGTGCTAGTTATTTGCCACTACATATATAAGACCTTTTGAATTCTCTACCTCATATCTTAAGAATAATGAAGTTTTATAGCCTAGCTTGTGGGAACAGGTTCTGTTACTAGCTTTGTGTGAGAGTTGAATATTATTTCCTCTGATCTTTTCAGGTGGTTCTCTCCTTATCTTCAGATAGTTTCCTTGCATGGATACAACAATTGGTACTCCTCTAAATACTCAAAGGAATCCCTGTAAATTTGATTACTCTATCTGTGAAACTCTCTCTCCTCATGTACTCTGCTCTGTGAATTCTGATTACTTTGAATTTTCATACTTTCACCTCTCTTCTTCAACTCAGAAAATCTGCTGGAGTCTCCCTGAGTTTCCATTCCTTGTTCTGTGACCTTGAAATTCTCTCAGTGTAGTAAACTGAGACATTTATTGGGCTCACTTCACTTTTTTCACCATTCATTAGAAATGAATTCTCCTTGCCTGATGCCCAGTGAACTGAAGGTGATGTTTATATCTATACCTAATGGTCTTTTCTTGGGCTCCAAAATCACTGTCGACAATGACTGCAGCCATAAAATTAAAAGACACTTGCTCCCTGGAAGGAAAGCTATGACAAACCTAGACAGCATTTTATAAAGCTCTGTTACAACCTGGAGGGTTGGGGTGGGGAGGAAGGCACTTTAGTTAATACTTCTGTATAACTGGGTGAATCACAAACTGGGATCAAGATTGCCAGGAGAAATATCAATAACCTCAGATATGCAGAGGACACAATCCAAATGGTAGAAAGTGAAGAATAAATAAAGAGCCTCTTGATGAAAGTGAAAGAGGAGAGTGAAAAACCTGGCTTAAAACTCAATATTTAAAAAGCTAAGATCATGGCAACTGGTCCCATCACTTCCTGACAAATAGATGGAGAAGAAATAGAAACAGAGACAGATTTTATTTTTTTGAGCTCCAGAATTACTGTGGACAATGACTGCAGGCTTGAAATTGAAAGATGCTTCCTCCTTGGAAGAAAAGCTATGACAAATCTAGACAGCATATTAAAAAGCAGAGACACCACTTTGCTGACAAAAGTCCTTATGGTCAAAGCTATGGTTTCTCCAGCAGTCATATATGGATGTGAGATTTGGAAGACTGAGCACCAAAGAATTGATGCTTTAACACTGTGGTCCTGGAGAAAACTCTTGAGACCTCGTTGGACTGCAAGAAGATCAAACCAGTCAATTCTAAAGGAAATCAACCCTTAGTATTCATTATAAGGACTGTTGCTGATGCTCCAATACTTTGGCCACCTGATGGGAAGAGCTGACTCTTTGGAAAAGACCCTGATGCTGGTAAAGATTGAAGGCAAAAGGTGAATGAGGCAGCAGAGGATGAGATGGTTAGATAGCATCACCAACTCAATGGACATGAATTTAAGCAAACTCCTGGAGATAGTGAAGGACAGAGGATTCTGGCATGCTATAGTTCATGGGGTCACAAAAAGTCAAACATAAGTGACAGACTGAATAACAACAATGGTCCCTTATTTTTGTCATTTGTCATGAGAGAGTAAAATTGGTCCTTGTTACTCCATGTTGGCCAGAACCTAAGATAACCACTATATAAAAATGATGGACAGAATTAGCTTAATTCCCTCTGCCCCTTATTTGAGTCAGACACTTTCCATACCAGATCAGCAGCCTCAAGTTTGCTTACTTCAGTACAAGGCTATTAAGGCAATAATTTGTTATTTCAGCTGATTTCACA
>ML663483.1:3812432-3824979 GCA_007570785.1 Antilocapra americana | reverse complement strand
GTATATTATATGTACATATGTATATATGTATACATATGTATATATTATATACATATTATTATACATATATATGTATACATATGTATATAATATATACATATTATTATGCATATATGTGTGTATATATATATAATATGTATATATATTATATATATGTGTATATATATTATATATTATATATATATAATGCAACTATATATATAGTTGGGGATATTCTACAGTAAATTGTAGAAGGTTTAGCAGCATTCTTGGCTTCTACCCACTAGATGCCAGTAGCATCTCAGACTTTAGACATTGCCAAGTGTCCTCTGGGAGCAAAATTAACACTAGTTAAGAATCACTCATTTAGATTCCAACAAAAAATTTAGTGATCTTAATAGTCGGAAAATTCCAAAAGAATTTAATACCTCTTGGCCTTGATCAATCTGGGTTTATGTTTTCATTTATGTGATGTTATTTTAAGATCTAGCTTGAAAGTTCTTTTCATTTCAGGAAAACATTCATGAATTACAGTATTTAGAATTTATTTTTTGCTTTCTTTGGGAATAACTTCTTAAAGAATAACTGTTTGCCTGTATGTTCTTCTTTGCCTATTGCTAAATTTTATAACCTTCACTTGACTTTTAAAATCTCTTTTCACATTTTTTATTGGCAAAATTTTCCTCATTTTTGCCTTCTATTTCTTTTGAATCACAATCTATATTTCTTAAACAATATTGTGTTCCTTCTACTTTAATCTCTTATTCTGAAGCAGTTTTTAATCCAGTTCTTACCTGAACTCTGTGACCTAATTTCTCAGTTTATATAAGTCTGATTTACAGTGATTTATTGTTTTCAACATTTTATATGATGTTCGTAATGTTGTTTTCCTCCTTTTAAAGTAGAAGGTTACAATTTTAACGAGTTCTATCAGCATGAGTTTCTGACATATTTTTATAAGCTGTATTAGTGTTATACAGTTTTTTTTCTTAGAGTACTTTGTGGGAAACTTTTTATAATAATTATTATATGAAGTGAGCTTTTCTTTCCAAGAATTTAATTTTCACATAAACTAGAGTTTTTTTTCTATTCATTCTAATTTTATTCAAATATTTGGTATTTAATTGGAATTGCAAAATAACTAATAAATTTAGCATAATTAGGCTTCACAGCAAAACTGACCTTTGGCAAGCAACCTCTATCTGAAAAGGTAGAGGAAATAATAAATGTGAAGGCACATGGAGAGGGTAAACCATTTTTTGAATTAAAGATTTGCTAAAACTGGAACATTACCTTTTTATTTTCTAAATCTTATATTTAACTACTTTAATTTATGTTGGAGCATAGTTGGTTTGCAATGTTGTGATACTTTCAGGTGTACAAAAAGTGATTCATTTATACATATATCCACTCTTTTTCAGATTCTTTTCCAATATATGTTAATACAAAATATTGAGTAGAGCTGCTGGTGCTGTATATTATATCTATTTCATATACAGTACTATGTACATGTTAATCCTAAACTCCTAATTTATTCCTTCCTACTACCTTTCCCTTTCAAAAGTTTATTTTTGAGGTCTTTGAGTCTGTTTCTGTTTTGTAAATAAATTCAATTGAATGATTTTTTTAGATTCCACAACTTTGCCAACAAAGGTCCATCTAGTCAAATCTGTGGTTTTTCCAGTAGTCATGTATGGATATTAGAGTTGGACCATAAAGAAAGCTGAGCACCAAAGAATTGACTTTTTGAACAGTGGTGTTGGAGAAGACTCTTGAGAGTCCCTTGGACTGCAAGGAGATCAAGTCAGTCAATCCTAAAGGAAATCAATCCTGAATATTCATTGGAAGGACTGATGCTGAATCTGAAACTTCAATACTTTGGCCACCTGATGTGAAGAATGCACTCACTGGGAAAGTCTGATGCTGGGAAATATTGAAGGCAGGAGGATAAGGGCATGACAGAAGATGAGATAGTTGGATGACATCACCAACTCGATGGACATGAGTTTGAGCAAGCTCTCGGAGTTGGTGATGAACATGGAAGCCTGGCATGCTGCAGTCCGTGCAAAGTCTGACATGACTGAGCTGAAGTGTACTGATACTTTTATCCATAGTGGTTGTACCAATTAGATTCCCACCAACAATGTAGAAGAGTTCCCTTATCTACACACCCTTTCTAGCATTTATTTCTTATAGACTTTAATGATGGCTGTTTTGACTAGCCTAAACTGATACTTTATTGTAGCTTTGCTTTCCATTTTTCTAATAATTACCAATGTTGAGCATCTTTTGATGTGCCTTTTAGCCATTTGTATATTTTATTTGGAGAAATACTTGCATCTTCTGTCCATTTTATGATTTTTTTAATAGTGAGCTGCATGAGCTGTTTGTATATTTTGGAGATTAATCTCTTGTTGGTTGCTTCATTTGCAAATATTTTCTCCCATTCTGAGGGTTGTCTTTTTGTTTATAGTATCCTTTGCTATAGGATACTATAGCAAAATCTTTTAAGTTTAAGTAAGTTCCTTTTGTTTATTTTTGTTTTTATGTTCATTACTCTAAGATGTGGGTAAAAAAGAATCTCACTGAGCTTTACATCAAAGACTTCTCTGCCTATGTTTTTCTCTAAGAGTTTTATAGTGTATGACCATATATTTGGGCCTTTAGTTCATTTTGAGTTTATTTTTCATGCAATGTTAGGGAGTGTACTAATTTCATTCTCTTACATGTAACAGTCCAGTTTTCCAAGCATCTCTTATTGAGGAGACTGTCTTTTCTCCTGTGTACACTCTTGCCTTCTTTGTCATAGATTAACTGATATCAGAGTGTGGGTTTACTTCTAGGCTTCCTGTCTTGTTCCACTGATCTATCTGTAAGTTTGTCTTTGTGCCAATACCATACTGTTTCAATGACTGATTCTTCAAGTTTCGTTTTTCTTTCTCAAGACTGCTTTGTCTATTCAAAGTCTGCTGTATTTTCATACAAATCTTACAATTCTGTGGTTTTGATATGCAGAAAATGCAATTAGTAATTTGAGAGTTTGCATTGAATCAGTAGATTCCCTGGGTTAGTATAGTCATTTTGACAATATTAATTCTTCCAATCAATAAGCATGGTATATCTTTTAATCTTTATATTCTATTTCTTTCATCAGTATCATATAGTTTTTGGAATACAAGTGTTTTGCCTCCTTAGGTAGGTTTATTTGTAGGTATTCTATTTTTTACATGTCGGTCTTTACTTTCACCACCAGACATATCCACAACTGGGCGTTTTTTCTGCTTTGGCTCAGCCTCTTCATTCTTCCTGGAGCTATTTCTGTGCTCTTCTCCAGTAGCATATTGGACACCTACCAACCTGGGGAGTTCATTTTTTAGTGTCATATATTTTTGCCTTTTCATACTGTTCCTGGGCTTCTCAAGGCAAGAATGCTAAAGTGGTTTTCCATTCTCTTCTCCAATGGACCACATTTTGTCAGAACTCTCCACTATGACCTGTCCATCTTGGGTGGCCCTACATGGCATGCCTCATAGTTTCATTGAGTTAGACAAGGCTGTGATCCCTGTGATCAGTTTGGTTAGTTTTCTGTGATTGTGGTTTTCATTCTGTTTGTCCTCTGATGGACGAGGATAAGAGGGTTGTGGAAGCTTCCTGATGGGAGGGACTAGCTGTGGGGAAAACTAGGTCTTATTCTGGGGGGCAAGGTCATGCTCAGTAAGTCTTTAATTGAACTGTCTGTTGATAGGTTGGTCTGTGTTCCCACCCTGTATTTTGGCCTGTGGCCAAACTATGATAAGGGTAATGGCAGCCTCTTCCAAAAGAACTTATGTTAGCATGCCATGCCTCCCAGAACTGCTGCAATCAGTGTCCCTGACCCCAAAGCAGGCCATTGTCAACCCTCACCTCCTCTTGTGACTCCCAAACACTCAAAGACATGTCTGGCTCAGTCTCTTGTAAGGTCACTGCTCTTTTCTCCTGGGTACTGGTGAACACGAGGTTTTGTTGATGCCCTCCACGAGCCTCTGTTTCCTGAGTCATGTAGAAATTCTGTAATCAAATCCCACAGGCCTTCAAAGTCAAATTCCCTGGGAGTTCTCAGTCCCTTTGCCAGATACCCAGGTTGGGAAATCTGTTGTGGGAATTAGAACTTTCAAAACAGTGCAAGAACTTCTTTGGTATAATTGTTCTCCAGTTTGTGGGTAGCCTAATAGGTGGCTCTATAGTGGGGTTAATGGCAACTTCCTCCAAGAGAACTTATGCCACACACTGCGCCTCCCAGGACTGCTGCTGCCAGAGCCCCTGACCCCATGGTGGGCCACTGCTGACCTATGTCTCCAGAGGAGACACTCAAAGAGTTACAGGAAGGTCTGGCTCAGTCACTTGTGGAGGTCACTGCTCCTTCCCTGGGTCCTGGTGTGCACAAGGTTTTGTTTGCACCCTCCAAGTGTCTCTGGTGGGTATGAGGTTTGATTTTAAACACGATTGCACCACTCCTACTGTCTTGTGGCTTCACCTTTGCCCTTGGACATGGGGTATCTTTTTTTGGTGGGTTCCTATGTTCTCCTGTTGATAATGTTTAGCAGTTAGTTGCAATTTTGGTGTTCTCACAGGAGAAGAAGAGCACAGGTCATTCTACTCTGCTATTTTGTAAAGTGAATTTCAGAAAAAACATCTACTTCTTATTTATTGACTGCTTTAAAGCCTTTGGCTGTGTGGATAACAATAAACTGTGGAACATTCTTAAAGAGATGGGAATACCAGACCACCTTACCCATCTCCTGAGAAATCTGTATGTAGGTCAAGAAGCAACAGTTAGAACTGGACATGGAACAACAGACTGGTTCCAAATTGGGAAAGGAGTACGTCAAGGCTGTATATTGTCACCCTGCTTATTTAACTTATATGCAGAATACATCATGAGAAATGCTGGGCTGGCAGAAGCATAAGCTGGAATCAAAATTGCTGAGAGAAATATCAATAACCTCAGAAATGCAGATGATACCACCCTTATGGCAGAAAGTGAAGAGGAACTAAAGAGACTCTTAATGAAAGTGAAAGAGCTGACTTAAAACTTAATATTCAGAAAACTTAGATCATGGCATCCAGTCCCATCACTTCATGGCATATAGATGGGGAAACAATGGAAATAATGATGAACTTTATTTTATTGGGCCCCAAAATCACTTCAGATATTGACTGCAGCCATGAAATTAAAAGACACTTACTCATTGGAAGAAAAGCTTTGACCAACCTAGACAGCATATTGAAAAACAGAGACATCACTTTGCTGAAAAAGGTCCATATAGTCAAAGTTATGGTTTTTCCAATAGTCATGTATGGGTGTGAGTTGTACCATAAAGTAGACTGAGTGCCAAAGAATGCATGCCTTTGAACTGTGTGCTAGAAACACTCTTGAGAATTCCTTGGACAGCTAGGGGATCAAATCAATCAATCCTAAAGGAAATCAGCCCTGAATATTCATTGGAAGGACTGATGCTGTAGCTGATTCTCCTATACTTTGGCCACCTGATGTGAAGAGCCAATTCATTGGAAAAGACCCTAATGCTGGGAAAGACTGAAGGCTGGAGGAGAAGGGGATAACAGAGGATGAGATGGTTGGATGGCATCACTGACTCAATGGGCATGGGGTTGAGCAAGTTCTGGGAGATAGTGAAGGACAGGGAGTCCTGGTATGCTGTAGTCCATGGGGCTGCAAAGAGTCAGACACACCTGAGCAACTGAACAACAACATCATGTATTTTATACATCTATGTCCTCTTTTGTTGAGTCCATAAATATTTCAATTTTTTTTTGCTTTGCTTTCTTTCTTTTTTTTAAAATTTTCTTTACTTTATTGTGTTGGTTTTGCCATACATTGACATGAAACCGCCATGGGTTTACATATGCTCCCCTTCCAGAACCCCCCTCCCTCCTCCCTCCCTAGCCTTAATTCTTTATCATTATATAAGGACCTTCTTTGTCTCTTAACACAGTCTTTGACTTAAGGCCTATTTTGTCTGATATAGCTATCTCAGATTTCTTTTGATTTCTTTTGTATGGAATATCTTTTTCCATTCCTCCTTTTTTAGTCTATATGTATCCTTACATCTGAAATAAATCTCTTGCAGACAGTATATAAATATAAATGATTCTTTGTTTTTATTCACTTATCCACTCTTTGTCTTTTGATAGATGATTTAGTCCATTTTTATTTTTATATCTTTATTTATATTTTGTTTTATTTTTATATGAAATATATATTTATTAAATTTATTAAATTTATATTTAATATATATGCATTACATATATTTTTGTTTATATGTTTTATTTTTATTTGTTTATATTTTATTTTATTTCTACATTTAATTTCTAGTTTTGATATAGACTATTGCTTTGTTGTTTTCTGCCTCCTTTGCAATTTCTTCTTACTTCTTTTGCTCTTTTTGTGATTTGATGATTTACTCTAGTGTTATTTAGATTCATTTTTCATTATCTTTATCTACTATAGGTTTTTGTTTTGCAGTTACCATTAGGCTTACATGAAAAGTGAACATCATTCAGTTGTGTCCAGCTCTTTGCAACCCCATGGACTATACAGTCAATGGAATTCTCCAGGCCACAATACTGGAATGGGTAGCCTTTTCCTTCTCCAGGGGATCTTGCCAACCTAAGGATTGAACCCAGGTCTCCTGCATTACAGGCATATTCTTTACCAGCTGAGCCACAAGGGAAGCATAGTGCATAATACATAGGCTTACACAGTGAAATTTATATTTATAATAGATGATTTTAAGTTGATAACAACTTAAATTTGAATGCATTCTTAAAGTTCTATATGTTTACCCATACTCCATACTTTTGTATCATGTCACAGTTTGTATATTTTTGTTTTGTGTGTCTCTTAACATAGTTTTTATTTTTGCTACTTTTGCCTTTTAACTTTTACGCTAGTTCAATATTTGACTAACTCATCACCTTTACAATAGTATATCATTCTTAATTTTACTCTATACTTACCTTTACCAGTGAGATTTATATTTTTATATGTTTTTTTTTTCTGTTACTAAACAGTGTCTTCTCATTTCAACTTAAAGTAAGCCCTTTCACATTTACTGTATGGTCTGTCTAGTGGTGATGAACTCTTTTAGCTTTTGCTAGTCTGAAAAACAATCTCTTCTCCACTGTTAAACAACAACTTTACCAGGTAGTTTATTCTGTGTTGGCAGTTTTTTTTTCTTTCAGTACTTTGACTATAAATGAGCCACTCCCTTCTCATCTACAAAGTTTCCCTTGAAAAGTCTGTTTATAGTCTTTTAGGTGTTCCTTTGTATGTAAAAACTTGTTTTTCTCATTGCTTTTATGAGTCTTTCCTCAGTTTTACCTCTTGGCACTTTCAATATGTTTTGGTGTGGCTTTCATAAAGTTTATGCTATTATATTTGGAATTCTCTGGGATTTCTGAATCTAGATCTCTGTTCCTTTTTCCATGATGTAAGGGTTTTCAGCCTTTATTTCTACAAACAAGTTTTCAGCCACTTTCTCTGTTCACTTCCTGGGAATTCTATTATGTGAATATTTGTCCACTTTACATTAGCCCATAAGTCCTTTGAGCTACCATCACTCTTTTTCTTTCTTTTTTGTTTTGTTTTTGTTATTCTGATTAGATGAATTCTTCTGCCTGTTTTTTTCACTGATCCTTTCTTTTGCTTACTTTAATTTGCTGCTGAACTCTTGAATTGTATTTTATAATTCAACTATGTTATTTTTTTACTCTGATTTCTGTCTGGTACTTTCCTTTATTTTCTATCTCTTTGTTGAAATTCTCACTTTGTTTGTACATTGTTCTCTTTATCTCAGTGAATATTTTTATGACTGTTGTTTTGAACTTTTTATCGGGTAAATTCTTTGTCTCCATCCTTTATTTTTTTCTCTGAGATTTTATCTTGTTCTTTTGTTTGGAACATATCCTTTTGTTTCTATACATTAGATAAAAGTCACATCTCTTAGTTTGAAGGGATGGCCTATGTAGGAAGTAAAATTCATTGTTCAACCCTGTCAGAGCTCTTGGTTATCTTTCAAATCTTTGTGATTGCCCAAGCAGTTTATTTTGTTTTTTAGTAGCTGCCAGTAGTTGAAGGTAGGCCGAGACCTGTCAGTGTCTCAAAGACAAGGATCTCACTCAGCAACTTGGTTCAAGATTATTGGAAGCCAGAACCTCAAGGTAACAGCTTTAAAGTATGAAAGTATTCCTCTTTCTGAGGAAGCCTGGATGATAGGCATTTCTGTCTTCTCCCTTTGCTGTAAGCCCTGAGGTGATAGTTAATAACTGTTTCTTTTTTTCTTTATTTTCTGCCATTTTGTGAAACTATAAATACAAAGCTCACTTGTCACCAAAGCTAGGCTATCTAGGGATGTTTCTTATGGGTGACAGCCACAAATGTCAGGGTGTTAGACATGTCATAGCCCTTTTCTTAAAATGAACAACCTGAAGTGTGGCACATATAGAATGGAAAGATGGCACTTGCTGGCCTCCCCTGTATCTGAAGAAGATCACATTAAGTCCCTAGATATGTGTTTAATTAGAAGTGTGCCCCTCAGTCCACAGCTATAAAGATAAGTTAATAGGGTTCTTTCATGGAAAGACTGGACTTTTTTATTTACTGCTTCTCTGCTGGGCCCTGGAAGGTGACTGCTTAAGAACTCTTTCTCTATTATAGTCCTATGGGACCTGTAAACATAAATTCCACTGTCCACCAGAGCCAAGTCATAAAGGGAGGTCCTCTGGGCAGCAATCACAAAAATTAGGGCCCCAGATGTGTGCACAAGCTCATTTCCAGAAGATAATGGTGACTTGGAACAAGGCAGAGAGAATGTGTGAAAATGGTTCTTTCCCTCTTAAGTCCCTGAAAAAGTTTACAGTTGGTCTTTGGATGTGTGTTTAATTAGAAGCCTGCCCCTTATGATGCAGCTATGAAGATAAACTAATAGGCCAATTTTATTGGGAGACTGGATATTTCTGTCTGATGTCTCTGTGATATGCTTGGAGGAGGTATCTGATTAAGAACTTATTCTTTTTTAATGATGCTTCTGTGGGACCCATGAATATAATAACCTCTAGCCACTAGAGCCAGGAAATCAGCAGACATCCTCTGGAAAGCTGCCACAAAAACTGGGTCCCCAGATATGTGCACAGATTTCTTTCTGGGAAATACTTATGACCTTGAACAAGACAAGGAAGCCTGGTGTGCTGCAGTTCATGGCGTTGCAGAGTCAAACACAACTGAGTAAGGGAACTGAACTTGATCAAGACAGAGGAAGAACACGAAGATGGCACATGTTGGCCTCCATAGTCTTTGGAAAGTACTTCAGTCAATACCTAGATATATGATAAATTAGATATCTACTCCTTAGATATCTGAGGGGGCTGAAGTTTTAAAGATATGTTAATAGGTCTCTTTC
Organism: Antilocapra americana; assembly: GCA_007570785.1. NCBI lineage: Eukaryota > Metazoa > Chordata > Mammalia > Artiodactyla > Antilocapridae > Antilocapra > Antilocapra americana. The sequence goes on along the minus strand of ML663483.1, from coordinate 3,815,542 downwards.
ACAGAAAGACTGCTTTTAAGTTGGCTGCCTCTGTGCTATGCCATACAGAGTAGCCAAGATGAAATCATACAGATCTGTTAAGAATTGTTTTCAGTTTACTATAGCCTTGTGGGTCTCACAGATACAAGCCCTACTGACTGTCAAAACTAGATGTTTTGGAGTCCCATATCTGAGGTGCAAGTCTTAAAAATTTTGCTTCTCTGGGAGAAGCTGGGAGTTCAGCTCTTACCAATAGTAGTATACCAAGCCAGTGGTGGGGTTTATGATGAGATTTTGTCTCAGGTTCTCTTACCCATTTCAATTTGTTTTTTCTCATCCACCTGATATGTAAGAATCACTCAGCTGATTTTGGGGTTCCTTTCAGAGAGAATTTTCCCATGTGTAGCTGCAGATTTGCTGCATCTATAGAAGGAGGTGAGTTCAAAATCCTCTTATGTCACCATCTTGACCTGGAGCTCTCAGAATGTCACTTCTGCCTACAGTCCTTCCCTATTTGTTTTATAATTGTCCTTTTGTCATTTGTTCCTTTTCCTTCTTTTATGTCTTCTTTGGAATAATTATTTTTATGATTTTATTATCCCACTTGTTAGCTTGAACTATTTAGTTTGATATTATAGTTATTGCTTTAGAGTTTATTAGTCACATATTTAAATAACCACAGTCTACCTTCAAGTAACATACTACTTCTTGATAGTAGAAGAAATTCACAGCTGTATACTTCCATTTGTTTATTCTCAAAAACTTTCTACGGGTACTGTGGACAAAGCATGTTACCTGCTCTGAGATCAAGATGGTAGAATAGAAGGATGTAGAACTCATCTCCTCCCATAAACACATAAAAATACATCAACAAGTGTAGCAATTCTCACTGACTACATACAGAACACTGGCAGATGATCTAATACAGCCAAAGTATCAGGAAAGATCATCAAATAACTGGGTAGGACAAAAGAAAAAAAGAAAGAGAATCAGGAAAGGACTTGCATTCCAGGAGGGAGCTGTGAAGGAGGAAAGGTTACCTCAACGTGGGAAATCCCTTCACCAGCTGTTGAGATCACCAGGGACAGGAAGGGAAATTTAGAGGCTAAGAAGAGAGTATGGCAGCAGGATTATGGCAGGCAGAATAGGGAGAGACCAGCACAGAGGGTCCTGGCCACCTCCATGTACTTTCTGGCCTGCTGGTTCATGTGGTGACTGGGTACTGAACTTGGACTTAAGCAGACAGGCCTGGAGAGAGGATTGGGACTGGCTCTATAAACACAGCCTGAGGGGGCAGGTCTGAGCTGCAACTGACAATGTACACAGGATGGAGCCCTGGTCTGCCACTGAAGTCCCATTGCTAAGAAATATGCAAAAGAAGGGGCAAGGCCCTGCTGTAGGAGCCTCATTCTCAGCATGCTGACAGCAAGCTTAGTTAGGCCTTTATAAGCTCTGAAAGTGGTTAAGTGCCAACAGGTTGCCAACATGGGGAGGTAGAGCTTAAATCTGAGCCAATCTCCAAAGGCTATACAAATCTGGAAGCAGCACTGAAATCTGAGCAGTGTCCCAGTGGGTCCATGATCCAAATTTATGCTGCTGCCAGTGACTTTGTAAGCTCAGTACCTGTAGGACATTTGAGCAGATCTGGTCCTTCTGTGCCTGGGGTGGGTCTGGTGTAGTGATTCCTGGTTTTTGCCCATCTACCTACACATGTGGAGGTGGAGCTGGGATTGGGGCTGATTCATGACCAGGGTAGTCCTGGTTCCTGACTTAAGCAGATCTGCACCAACAGATCTGCACTGGTGACTTTGTGAGCACAGAACCTGAGGGACACCCAGGGTGATTGTCTGTGTTCCCACAGTTGAGTGGGGCTGAGTACAGTGCCAACAGCAGTGTACTTTGCGAGTCCACACAACGAGTGACAGGAAACTCCATGGAGCACCCTTCTTGGTGAACAGTTCATAAGGAGAAGTACTAAATGGCTCCTCTCCAATTGGAAGCACTCCAGTCCCACCTACCTAACACTGCAGCTCAGAAACAGATCTGGGGGCTTCTACTCTAACAACTGAGGAGCAGACTCTGTGCCTGTCAGGGTTGTAGTAACCACAGAGCAAAGAGGAGGCCTTGCTCAATATCCAGTGCAGGCTCTGGTGACCACAATACCAATCATACTCCTTATCAAGGGGAAAATGGGAAGCACACACTGAGGAAAAATACGACAGGCAACCATAGCCAAAACAGCCCTCACATCAAAAATATTAGATTCACACAGGCTACATAGGCATCAGTTCAGTTCAGTTCAGTCACTCAGTCATGTCCACCTCTTTGTGACCCCATGGACTGCAGCATGCCAGGTTTCCCTGTCCATCACCAACTCCTAGATGCTTTCACATAAATTCAGTCCTTGAAGACCACAGTAGATAACTGTTTCTCTTAAAATCACAGAGTCAGAGAAATATAAGTAAAGTGAAGAAGCTGAGAAACCAATCCAAATTACAAGATAGAGAATCCCCCCAAAGAAAAAAACAAAACAAAATAAAAAACCTCTACAGTATACTAGAACTGAAATTCAAAAAGAGGGGTAATAAAAATACTGAAGGATTAAGAAAGACTATCAATAGAAATGAAGAATACTGTAAAAAATTAACTAGAAACTATAAAAAAGAAGCCAACCAACATTAGAAAAATTTATTTTCTGAGATGAAAGCTGAGCTAAAGGCAATGAATAGGAAACTGAATTAAGCAGAGGAATGAATAAGTGATTTGAAAAATAGAATAATGGGAATCACCCAATCAAAACAGCAGACAGAAAGAATTTTTTTAAGTGAATGCAATATATGAGACGTATGGGATAATATAAAGCATACCAATATGCACATGATAGGAATTCCAGAAGAAGAAAAAAAGAAAAGTGAGTCAAAATGTATTTGACAAAATTATGGCTGAAAATTCCCCAAACTCAAAGAAGGAAACAGATAACAAGGAACAGGAAAAACACAAGGTTACCAACAGGATGAACCCGAATATTAATAGATTTATACCAAGATATATGGTAATTAAAATGCCAACATTTATTTTTTTTTTTTAGGGTTTTTTTTTTTTTATTATTGTTTTTGCCATACATTGTCATG
>ML663483.1:3765538-3803993 GCA_007570785.1 Antilocapra americana | reverse complement strand
TTGTTGTACACCAGAAACTAGCAGAACAGTTTAATCAGTTATAGTTCAATATAAATTTTAAAATAAAAAAGACTATCACTGGTCATTTCAGTAAACAAAGATGTTGTAGCCATGAAGCTATCAGCTACTGCAGTCACTCCTGGCCATGTACTCTTAGGAGAATTCAGAATGGAGCAAAACTGGATACTGGCCTTAGATAGTTAACATGCATATCAAAGAAATTATTTCAATGATCCCAGACTCTTTCATCTTCACATACAAAAAAGGGCACTAAAATCATTAACTTGCAATATCTTTTTTATGATTAGCAGTAAACGTTTTATGTTTGACTACATTTTTTTCAGTAAAAATCCCTTTTTCTTCTGGCTTCCCACTTACCTCTTTGGAAAATTCCTTTGGAGCTATCTGATATGCTGCCTTCCCAAGTTGTAGTCCTCAGTAATGCCTTGAATAATATAATTCAATAATATTATAATATAATGTAACTCTGAACTTTTAGGTAATGAGTTTTTTTTTCAGTTGACGGTACCCTAAAAATCTAAATTCTTTCTAAAAACAGATTTGAATCTCTATTCCTGGAATGTGTGCACCTTTTCCCCAAGTATGTCTGCCCAGACATTTATATAATATCTATGGTATGCACATTTCTAGGCCTGAGTGGTGGCCAAGGGATTGTTGTTTTCCAGTAGTATAAAATATATGAACATTCATGTTGGAGTATCTATATTATATTTGGTAGTGCTCTTGTTATTTAGGGTGGCTGAATTGTCATTGCCTTGACCACTTGATGGCCTCTTCTGACCACCCCTCAAGGAAAGTCACTGTGTTTTAAGGAGATAGTCAAGTTAATGCCTAGTCTTTATACAAAGTACATCTTTGAATTGTACATGGTGCCCCTGAAAATAAGGTGCTATTTGCAATCATTGTTCCCTTCTAAGTGGATGTGTGTCTGCTCAGTCGTGTCTGACTCTTTGCAACTCCATGAACTTTAGCCCACCAGGCTCCCCTGTTCATGGGATTTCCCAGGCAAGAATACTGGAATGGGTTACCATTTCCTTCTCCAGGAGTCTTCCCGATCCAAGGATCAAACCTGAGTCTATTGTGTCTCCTGCATTGGCAGGCAGATTCTCTACCACTAGTGCTACCTCTAAGTGGGACCAATATCAATTAGGGATACAGGTTGACAAGAGCTCCAGTGTGTCCTCCTGGTTGGCTTGTAGATCTTAGGTTTCCCTCTTCAGCTTGAATAATTGCATTTAATTATTCAAACTGAATACAAAGGAATAATTGCACTCCATGTTTTTGGAAGAACTTAAACATTTTTATTTGTTTATTTTTGGCTTCTACTGCTGCTGCTTAGTTGCTTCAGTCATGTCCGACTCTGTGCCACACCATGGACTGTAGCCCACCAAACTCTTATGTCCATGGGGATTCTCCAGGCAAGAATACTGGAGTGGGATGCCATGCCCACTGCATTTTTTTTTGGTTGCACGGGGTCTTTACTGCTGCACACAGGCTTTCTCTAGCTATGGCAAGAAGAGGCTACTCTTTGTTGCTGTGCATGGATTTCTCACTGCAGCGGCTTCTCTTGCTGTGGAACACAGTCTGTAGGCATGCAGGCTTCAGTAGTTGCAACACACGGGCTCAGTCATTATGGCTCATGGGCTCTAGAACATGGGCTCAGTAGCAGTGGCACATGGGCTTAATTGCTCTATGGCTTGTGGAATCTTCCCAGATCAGGGATCAAATTGTGTCCCCTGCATTGGCAAGCAGATTCTCATCCACTCTGCCACCGTGGAAGTCCCTTGGAGGATCTTTTTGAGGGTAGTCATCCCAAACTGTCCTGTTTGTTCATGCCACCAATGAAGTAGCACTTGTTAGTCCTATGAAATGACTGAGAATGCAAGTGAAGAGAACATCTGAGGATGTTAACAGAAATTTTGCATTGGAGGTGCAGAAGCTAAGGTCAAACTTGACTATTTTTGACAGACTTCTCAGTCAGATTCATGGTAATGGCAATCTAATCATGGTTAGAACTCTCCAGAGTGGGTGGCAGACTTGTATTCATTTAATTTAAGACCCTTGGTATAGTTTTGGAAAGTTGCACCAAGATGTTTCCCTTTATTAGGAATGCCTCAGAGATGTACTGGAAATAAATATCATTAATGATCCTCCCTAACACATACTTCTCAAGGTTGAAAGAGTTTTCTCCCTAAGTACCTGGTTGTTGCTCTCACTCTATAATCACAAAAAAAAGTCAGTGCATCCTATTCCAGTAGCTGTAATTGTACCTTGCTTACAATCATTCCCTACTTACACTGAGACTTTTTGTCTGGAAAGTTTAGGTGAAATATGGTCAAGGGTGTTATTAATATCTATTTTCAAAAAAGATTTGTATAGTGTCCAGTTCCTTTCATCTGATTATTATCCAAGTGGCCAAAATAAAATGCTCTCTTTCTAAGGACAGCTGAATTTAATGACCAGATTGCTTTACTAAGTAATATGGATCAAGGGAGTACAGCCAAAATTATTTTTGAACTGATTTTTGTAGAGGCCATTACAATGCTCAAAAATATTAAATGCCTGTGATAGAAGGGAGCATGGGAGTTCAATTACATTCCTTCACCACTACCTAATTGTTGAGAATCTTTGGTAATAAAAGGTGTATGATTGTTCATGTGCAAATGGTTTGAAAAGACAAAAACATGACACAGATTAGTTTCATGGACCTCAGTGACATAGCTAGAATCAGATGAGTGTGCTGATTCAGTGTCATGAACTGTGGCAGAAGGCCTGAAATTTCTGGGGCAGAGGCAAAGGAGTCAAATTTTATGTTCTCATTGGAAGTTACAGGGAGAAAATCCCTTATGAGCTTCTCACACTCTGCCAGTCTTATGAGCAGAGACATTGACAGCTTTGTTCTCAACTATCTTTTCTGGGATGTTTGTATAGCAAGAAGCCTTAGAAGATACAGTGTCTCCTTATGGGAATAAAGAAAGATACTGGTTATCTTAATGAAACAAATTTCTTCTTTCAGGGATAAAGAGTAGGCAAGCATTCTTGAAACCCTTTTAAAAAGATTAGTGTCTCCTAAGTTCAAGGTCCCTTGGCTATGATGCAGACCCACTGCATGCACTATAACCACCTGAGCCAATCTCCATAATGGTCCGATGGAATTGAGGGACAGAGGGGATCAATACAAGCATGATATTCTGATATTCATGCTGCCTGCTCTTCTGTTCTTCCTTGAATAATAAAGTCCTCTATCTCTAGTTTTCTGTAAATATTTCTGAAAAGTGGCAGGCTAACTTGATAGCTTACAAATAGGGTAAAATTCCAGGTATTTCAGGGTTCTTATGGAGAAGGAAATGGCAACCCACTCCAGTACTCTTGCCTGGAAAATTCCATGGACCAAGGAGCCTGGTAGGCTAAAGTCCATGGGGTCACAAAGAGTCAGTCAGACACGACTGAGCAACTTCACTTATACTTTCACTTTCAAGGTTCTTAACAGACTGCTGAGGCTGGATAACTATACTTTGGCCAAGGAAAAGTTAAATCTTGTTAAACCCTGTCCTCAGGCTTCTAAGATACTCTTTTCCTTTTATTCCTTTTATTTGGACTGGAAAGTGCCTTCTTCTTTAATTGCAGATAGAGGAATGAAGGTGAGGCGCATAGACGGGAAGTAGGTTTTAGAGAGAGAGGAAGTTACAGATGTCTTTCATTAAATGATTCAAATCGGCTCATCAAGGTAACAAAGGGAGCCCTAATAAAGAAACAAAACGTGTTCATTTGGCTGGTATACATTTTAAAATTTATCTCTTGGAAGTGAACACAGTGAAAAGAATGGAAGGAAGTAATGAGCTTTCCAGATGGTTAGCTAGAATAACCGCTAAGATATTTTTCACCTCTGAAAGTCTTGAAGTTGACATTTATTTCTATGTATTGGAAGCTATAATAAAATAACATATACTGGCTGGCTTATGTTGTTGTTCAGTCATAAAGTCGTGTCTGACTCATTGCAACCCCGTGGACTGCAGCACGCCAGGCTTCCCTGTCCCTCACCATCTCCCAGAGTTTGCCCAGGTTCATGTCTTTTGAATCAGCGATGCCATCCAACCATCTCATCCTCCGGAGCCAAGAGAAATTAATTTCTGTTGTTTATAAGCCACCCTTTTGCCCTTTCATGGATCACTGCCTTGTTGTGGTGCAAGGGCTTGCATAAGTCAATGAAGCTAATAAGCATGCTGTGTAGGTCCACCTAAGATGGACGGGTCATAGTGAAGAGTTCTGACAAAATGTGATCCCTTGGAGAAGGGAATGGCAAACCACTCCAGTATTCTAGCCATGAGAACCACATTAACTGTGCAAAGAGGATGGCTTATAAACAACATAAATTAATTTTTCATAGCTCTGGAGGCTACGTCCAAGAAAGGTGCCGGCAGATTCAGGGTTCAATAAGAAATTTCTGGTTCTTAGGCAGCCGTCTTTTTACTGTGTCCTCACATGGCATAAGGGGCTAGGAAGCTCTGTGGTATTTCTTTTACAAAATCAGTAATCCCATTCATAAGGCTCCACCTTCATAACCTAATCAACCCAAAACCCCACTTCCTAACACTGTCACCTTGGGGTGGTTCTTTACCACTAGTGCCATCTGGAAAGTTGGAAATCAATGGATAAGCCAGATCAAAATCTCATTTGAAGGCTCTGTGGAAGAATACACTTGCAAGTTCATTCTTGTTATGACTGAATTCAGTTCCATGTAACTCTTAGACTGAGGTCCCAGTAATTGTTATTAGTCTGGGGTTGCTATCAAGTTCCAGAGACCACCCATATTACTTACAATGTGGCCTTGACAACAGATAATATCTCTTGCATCAAATCTCTTTCCTGCTTTCATTCTTTCTGACTCCTCTATCCTTTACATCTAGACCTAGATTTAAAGAGATTATGTGATTATAATCTCTCCTAAAGTCAACTAACCTAATCACAAGAGTGAAATCCTTATATTCATATTCCCAAGGATTATATAAGTCATGCACACCAGGGAACAATGAATTTTTGTTATCATCTTAAAATTATGCCTACCATAGAGACAAAATTTGCATATTAAAAAAACCACAGATCATGAGGGTATCATTCCATCAGTTCTAACAATTGCATTTACCCCATGAAGCTCCCTTGTGTTTTTCTCTCAGTAAATACCTACCTACATATCCGTGGAGTAGGAAATGGCAACCCCCTCCAGTATTCTTGCCTGGAGAATTCGATGGACAGAGGATCCTGGTGGGCTACAATCCATGAGGTACCAAAGAGTTGGACAGACTGAGCAGCTAACACACACGCACCTACCTACATATCCCTAAAATGAAGCCATTATTTTGATTTTATTTTATCAGATTAGTTTTGCTTGTTCTGGAAAACTCTACTGCCTATGGACCTAACTTTGCCCACTGACTACCTCTGCAAATAAAGTTTTATTAGAATATGGACATGTTTATTCATTGATTTATTATCCAAGACTGTTTTCTTACTATAACAGGAGATTTAAGTTGTAATAGAGAACACATGGCTTGCAAAACTTAAAATACGTGCTATCTTATCCTTTATAGATAAAGTTTGTTGACTTGTTCCAGATCGTTTTATGAATGGAATCCTACAGTATGTATTTCTTTGTGAAAGGCTTCTTTTGCCTAGCGTGTTTTTAAGATCCTTCCATATTGTTGCATCTGCCAGTAGATATTTTCTATATTGTTTAATGTACTCTATTGTATGGCTACACCACAGTTTCTTCTTTTACTAATGAGCACTTTCTCTTTTTCCAGTTTTTAACAATTATGAATAAAGATACTATAAATATTTTTGTATGTCATTTTTAGGTCATAAGGAAAACATATATTTAGTTTTATAAGAGACTGCTACTAATGAATATAGCTTCTAGTTCCATCTGACCAAGAAGTCTAAGCTGAACACCCAGGAAGCTCTATAGCCCATTCTAGAGCCCCAATTACAGCAGCAACTGAGCAAAAAATACAGCCAACATACTGGTTCATCTGCAGAACCAAGTCAGTGGGATTGCCTGACCTGAGAGCTTGGTGGGCAGTTCTACCTGATTTGGATACTCAGTCATTGAACAGTAATGGCTGTGAAGTTTGTTTTATGAACCTACCTGGGCAGGAAAGCAAATTTGCAACCTTATCCAACTGCTGAGTAGAGCATCAAGTCCCACCTGACTTGGAACCTGACTAGAGAATCCAAACAACCACATAGCTCATACTATAGCTGTGCTTGTGCTGGAAACCAACCCAGCTGTTCATCCAACTGTTCTCAAATAGTCATCCTTCTGACTTCAGAGTTCAGATAGTAGCTTAGTTGCTCAGTCATGTCCAACTCTTTGTGACTCCCATGAACTGCAATCTACCAGGCGTCTCTGTCCATGGGGATTCTCCAGTCAAGACTACTGGAGTGGGTTGCCATGCCCCCCTCCAGGGGATCTTCCCAACCCAGGGATCGAGCTCAGGTCTCCCATATTTCAGGCAGACTCTTTACCATCTGAGCCACCAGGGAACTTTTTAAAGCAGTATGCTTGGAGTCCTTGAAGCATACTGCTTTAAAAAATTATCGAATCATAAAAGAAGATAGCAAGATTGGAAGGAAAAAAAATCTATAAAACAATCTGAAAATAATAAATAAAATGGCAGTAGTAGGTGCTTGCATATCAATTGTTGTTGTTGTTTAGTTGATTAGTTGTGTCTGACTCTCTTGCAGCTCCATGGGCTGTAGCCCAGTAAACCCCTCTGCCCATGGAATTTTCCAGGCAAGAATACTGGAATGTTCCAGTGTTCCAGGAATATTCCAGGAAAGAATACATTTCCTTCTCCAGGGGATGTTCCTGACCCAGGGATGGAACTTGCATCTCCTCCTTGGCAGGCACTGAGCCACCAGGGAAGCCACTTATATATCAATAAGTACTTTAAGTGTAAATGGATTAAATTCTCCACTAAAAAGACGTACAATGTCTGAATGGATAAAAACACAGAATCCAACAATATGCTGCATATTAGATACTCACTTTAGTTTTAAAGACACCTAGACTGAGAAGGAAGTCATGGGAAATTATATTTCAAGCAAATGATAATCAAAAGAAAACAAGGTTGGGTAAACTTTCTTCAGACAATATAGATTTTAAGTGAAAAATGGTAACAAGAGACAAAGATATATAAAGGGCTTGATTCAAAAGCAGGATGTAAAAAAATGGAAGTAATTTTGCACACAAAAAAACTACAGCATTTCAATTTTGCACACACACACTAAAAACTACAGCATTGCAAAGCACACACACACAAAAAACTACAGCAAATACTAACATAACTAAAAGCAGAAATAAATAACAGTACAATAATGTTTGAAGACTTTAAAACCCCATTCTCAATAATGGAAAGATCATGCAGACAGAGAGTAAATAATAAATCAGCAGGTTTGAAAATTATTATAAATTAAACAGATATATACAGAAATTTATATAAATTAAACTGATATGTACAGAACATCTCATCCAATAGCAGGAGAATACACATTCTTCTCAAGTGCATATGGACCTTTTCTAAGATAGATCATATTTAGACCACAAAACAAGTCTTAGTAAATTTAAGGCTGAAATCATACATATTTTTCCAACCACAATAGTATCAAAATAGAAACAAACAAGAGGTAGAAAGATGAAGAATATACAAATACAAGGAAATTAAACAACATGCTCTTGAAGAGAGCTTCTGACAAGAAATCAAAAAGGAAATTTAACAAATTAAAAGTGAAATTTAACAAAAAATCTTAAAACAAGGATAAATGGAGATACAATGTACCAAACTTATGGCAGGCAGTAAAAGAAACCATAAGAGGAAAGAATATAGCAAGAAACAGATACATAAAGAGAAAAGAAATATCTCAAATAAACAACCAAATTTACACGTAAAGGAACTAGAAAAAGAAGAATGAACTATCCTCAAATTTAGCCAGAGAAGTAATATTAGAAGAGATATAAATGAAATAGAAACTAGAGATATATTCATAATAGCAGCTGCTGCTAAGTCCCTTCTGTCCGACTCTGTGCAACAGCATAGACGGCAGTTCACCAGGCTCCCCCGTCCCTGGGATTCTCCAGGCAAGAACATTGGAGTGGGTTGCCATTTCCTTCTCCAATGCATGAAAGTAAAAAGTGAGAGCGAAGTCGCTTAGACTTGTCCGACTCTTCGCGACCCCATGTACTGCAGGCTACCAGGCTCCGCTGTCCATGGGATTTTCCAGGTAAGAGTACTGGAGTGGGGTGCCATTGCTTTCTCTGATATTCATAATAGCAAAGATAAAAATAAGAGTTTGCTTTTGAAAAGATAGCATTTGCAGAAACCTTTATCTAGATTAACTAAGAAAAATAGAGAAAGATGACTCAAATTAACAAAATTATGACTAAAGAGGAGACATTACTATTAATACCACAGAAATAAAGAAGATCAGAAGAGACTACTGTAAACAATAATACACCAAGTTAGATAGTTTAAAGGAAATGGATAAATGTGTAAAAACATACAACCTCCCAAAACTGAATTATGAAGTAACAGAAAATCTGAACAGACCAATAATGAACAAGAAAATTAAAGCAGCAATCAAAACCTTCCCAACAAAGAAAAGCCTAAGACCAAATGGTTTCCCCTGTAAATTCTGTCAAATATTTAAGAGAAATTACTGCCAATTCCTCTAAAAATTTTCCAAAAAAATTAAAGAGGAGGGAGCATCCCAAAACTTATTTTACAAGATTAGCATTACTCTGATCACAAAGAGAGAAAAAAAACACTACAAAAAAAGAACACTACAGGCCAATATACCTAATGAATACAGATTCAAAAATTCTCAACATAGTACTAGCAAAACAAATTTAGCAGTACATTACACACCATGATCAATTAAGATTTATCCCTGGATACAAGGATGACTCAACATACACAAATAAATAAATGTGATGTATCACATTAATAGAATAAAAGATAAAAATAATTTCATTATCTCAATATATGCAAAAAAGCAATTGACAAAATTCAACATCCATTCATGATAAAGACTCTCAACAGATTGAGTATAGAAACAATGTACCTCAAAAAAAAATAAAGGTCATATGTGACAAAACTCGGCTAATTTCATACTCAATGTTGAAATGTTGAACACTTTGCCCCTAAGGTGAAAAACAAGACTTGAGTGACCACTCTTATCACTTCTATTCAAAATAGATCTGGAAGTACTAGCCAGGGTGATCAGGAAATAAAAATGAATAAAGATTTCCTCTTGAAACCAAGAAGAAGAAGTAAATTTGCCTCTGTTTACAGATAACATGATATTACATATAGAAAAGTCTAAAGACTCCATCAAAAGCACTGAGAATTAATAATGAGTTAAATACAGTAGCAAGATACAAATAACACACAAAAATTAGTTACATTTCTATACACTAACAATGAATTATTTCCAAAAAAATATAATTCAGTCAGAAGGGGAACACATGTAGTATATCCATGGTAGATTCATGTCAATGTATGGCAAAACCAATACAATAATGTAAAGAATAAATAAATGAATAAATAAAAAGAAAAAATATTTAGAAATAAATGTAGCCAAAGAGATGAAAGATTTATACACTGAAAGGTATAACACATTGATGAAAAAATTCAAAGGCACAAATAAATAGAAAGATATCCTGTGTTATTGTATTTAAAAATTAATATTGTTATTATTCCCATACTACCTAAAACCATTTATAGATTCAATGAAATTTCTATTAAGATTTAAATGCCATATTTCACAGATAAAAGTAACAATCCTAAAATTTGTTTGAAACTATGAAAGACCCTAAATATCTAAAGCAATTCTGAGAAAGAAGAACAAAGCTGGAGGCATCAAACTTCTTGATTTCAAACTATATTACACAGTCATATTAACCAAAACAGTATGGTATTGGCATAAAACTAGAGACATAGATCGATGGAGCAGAATAGAGAAACCAGAATAATCTCTTGCATATATGGTCAACTAATCATTTACAAGGTCACTAAGAACATACAAAGAGGAAAGGACAGTCTCTTCAACAAAACAGTGATGGAAAAATTAGATATCCATATATAAAAAATTGGAATTAAACTCTCATCTTATACAACACAGAAAATTTTCCTCAAAATGGATTAGAGACTAAAATGCAATATCTGAAACCATAAAATACCTAGAAGAAAACAGGGTAAAGCTTCTTGACATTGGTCTTGGCACTTAATTTTTTATATATGTCACCAAAAATCTGTGCACAATCAAACATATACAAGGGAGATGTCATCAAACTAAAAAGCTTTTCCATAGCAAGAAAAGATTAACAAAATAAAAGGCAACATACAAAATGGGAGAAAATGATTACCGATAATATAGCCAATAAGGGGCTATTACTCAAATTATGTAAGACACTCATACACAAACCTATTAAGTTTATTGGAAAAAATACAATTATAAATTAGTAAATCTCATGAATCCATAATTTCCAAAGAATGTATTCAAATGAACAATAGATACATGAAAGGTTCTCAATATTCCTAATCATCAAGGAAATACAAATCAAAATCATGATGTACTACCACATCACATCTGTCAGAATGGCTATTATTAAAAAGAAAAGTGATAAGTTCTGGTTAGAATGTGGAGAAATGAGAATCCTTGTGTAATATTGGTAGGAATGTAAATTGGTGCAGACAATGTGGAAAACAGTATAGAGGATCCTCTGACAATTAGTAACTGAGCTACTATAAAATCCAGCAAATCACATTCTGGGGTATGTATCAGAAGATGCAGAGTTCCAAAGAATAGCAAGGAGAGATAAGAAAGCCTTCCTCAGCGATCAATGCAAAGAAATAGAGGAAAACAATAGAATGGGAAAGACTAGAGATCTCTTCAAGAAAATTAGAGATATCAAGGGAAAATTTCATGCAAAGATGGGCTCAATAAAGGACAGAAATGGTATGGACCTAACAGAAGCAGAAGATATTAAGACGAGGTGGCAAGAATACACACAAGAACTATACAAAAAAGATCTTCATGACCTAGATGATCATGATGGTGTGGTCAGTCACCTAGAGCCAGACTTCCTGGAATGTGAAATCAAGTGGGCCTTAGGAAGCATCATCACGAACAAAGCTAGTGGAGGGGATGGACTTCCAGTATAGCTATTTCAAATCCTAGATGATTATGCTGTGAAAGTGCTGCACTCAATATACCAGCAAATATGGAAAACTCAGCAGTGGCCACAGGACTGGAAAAGTCAGTTTTCATTCCAATCCCAAAGAAAGGAAATGCCAAAGAATGAGCAAACTACTGCACAGTTGTCCTCATCTCACATGCAGTAAAGTAATGCTCAAAATTCTCCAAGCCAGGCTTCAAAAATATATGAACTGTGAACTTCCAGATGTTCAAGCTGGTTTTAGAAAAGGCAAAGGAACCAGAGATCAAATTGGCAACATCTGCTGGATCATAGAAAAAGCAAGAGAGTTCCAGAAAAACATCTACTTCTGCCTTATTGACTATGCCAAAGCCTTTGACTGTGTGGAACACAATAAACTGTGGAACATTCTTCAAGAGATGACAATACTATACCACCTGACCTGTCTCTTGAAAAAACTGTATGCAGGTCAGGAAGCAACAGTTAGAATTGGACATGGAACAACAGACTGATTCCAAATAGGAAAAAGAGTATATCAAGGCTGTATATTGTCACCCTGCCTATTTAATTATATGCAAGGTACATCATGAGATACACTGGGCTGGAGGAAGCACAACCTGAAATCAAGATTGCCAGGAGAAATATCACATACCTTAGATATGCAGATGACACCACCCTTATGGCAGAAAGTTAAGAAGAACTAAAGAGCCTCTTGATGAAAGTGAAAGAGGAGAGTGAAAAGTTTCATGGCATTTGGTCCTATCACTTCCTGGCAAATAAATGGGGAAACAGTGGCTGACTTTATTTTGGGGGGCTCCAAAATCACTGCAGATGGTGATTGCAGCCATGAAATTAAAAGACGCTTACTCGTTGGAAGGAAATTTGTGACCAACCTAGACAGCATATTAAAAAGCAGAGACATTACTTGGTCAACAAAGGTCCGTCTACTCAAGGCTATGGGTTTTCCAGTAGTCATGTATGGATGTGAGAGTTGGAGCATAAAGAAAACTGAGCACAGAAGAATTGATGCTTTTGACCTGTGGTGTTGGAGAAGACTCTTCAGAGTCTCTTGGGCTGCAAGGAGATCCAACCGGTCCATCCTAAAGGAAATCAGTCCTAGGTGTTCATTGGAAGGACTGATGTTGAAGCTGAAACTCCAATACTTTGGCCACCTGATGAGAAGAGCTGATTCAATTGAAAAGACCCTGATCCTGGGAATGATTGAGGGCAGGAGGAGAAGGGAACAACCGAGGATGAGATGGTTGGATGGCATCACTGACTCAGTGGACTTGAGTTTGGGTAGGCTCCGGGAGTTGGTGATGGACAGGGAGGCCTGATTTGCTGCAGCTCATGGGGTCTCAGAGTCAGACATGACTGAGTGACTGAACTGAACTGAGGAGATATTTTCATTGTCATATTTCTTGTAGCATTATTTACAATAGCCAAGACATGGAAACAATCTAAGTGTCTATGAATAACATAATAGCCATAAAATTTGCAATAAAACTTGTCATTTGCAAAATGGATGGACCTTGAAAACATTATGCTAAGTGAAATAATATGGAAAAAGTGTATAATCTCATATATGTGAAATCTAAAAAACGTATAGATACTCATAGAAACAGAGAGTAGATTGGTGGTTTCCTGAGGAGGGATATGGGGAATGAGAAAATGGTTGAAGGCAGTCAGAAGTTATGAACTTTCAATAATAAGATAAATAAGCTTCTGGGATGTAATGTACAGAATGTTGTCTATATTTAACAATATAGTGTTGTAAATTTGATAGATGCTAAGAGAGTAAATCTTGAGTCATCATTACATGAAAAAAATTATAACAAATGTTATTTGAATCTTAAAATCATCATGGTGATTAAATCAAAATGTATACAAGTACAATATCATTATGTTGTACACTTTAACCTTATACATTATTGAAACTGGAAAAATTTAAATATAAAATAATTACAACTGACAGAACTTTTCCCAAAGTAGTAGTATAATTTTATATTCCCACTAAGAGTGTCAGTTGCTTTATAATCTTTGCTAACATCTTGTTCTGTCAGTCTTTTTTTTTAATTGTAACAAATTCAAGAAAGACTTTTTTCTTTACATTATTGTGTTGGTTTTGCCTTACATTGACATGAATCCGCCATGGGTATACATGTTTTCCCCTTCCAGAACCCTACTCTCACCTCCCTTGTGATTCCATCCCTCTGGGTCATCCCGGTGCACCAGCCCTGAGCACCCGGTATCATGCATCAAACCTGGGTTGGCGATTCATTTCACATATGGTAATTTACATGTTTCAATGCCGTTCTCCCATATCATCCCACCCACGCCCTCTCCCATAGAGTCTAAAAGACTATTCTATACATCTGCTTCTCTTTTACTGTCTTGCATACAGGGTTATCATTACCATCTTTCTAAATTCCATATATATGTGTTAGTATATTGTATTGTTGTTTTTCCTTCTGGCTTATTTCACTCTGTATGTTAGGCTCCAGTTTCATTCACCTCATTAGAACTGATTCGAATGTATTCTTTTTAGTGGCTGAGTAATATTACGTTGTGTATATGTCCCACAGCTTTCTTATCCATTCATCTGCCAATGGAAATCTAGGTTGCTTCCATGTCCTGGCTATTGTAAACAGTGCAGTGATGAACATTGGGGTATATGTGTCTCTTTCAATCTGGTTTCCTTGGTGTGTATACCCAGGAGTGGGAGTGCTGGGTCATATGGCAGTTCTATTTCCAGTTTTTTAAGGAATCTCCCCACTGTTCTCCATAGTGGCTATACTAGTTTGTATTCCCACCAACAGTGTAAGAGGGTTCCCTTTTCTCTTCACCCTCTCCAGCACTTATTGCTTGTAGATTTTTGGATGGCAGCCATTCTTACTGGTATGAAATGGTACCACATTGTTGTTTAAATTTGCATTTCTCTGATAAAGGGTGATGTTGAGCATCTTTTCATATGTTTGTTAGCCGTTTGTATGTCTTCTTTGGAGAACTGTCTGTTTAGTTCTTTGGCCCACTTTTTGATTGGGTCGTTAATTTTTCTGGAATTGAGATGCAGGAGTTGCTTATATATTTTTGAGACTAATTGTTTGTCCACTGCTTCGTTTGCTATTACTTTCTCCCATTCTGAATGCTGCCTTTTCACCTTGCTTTTAGTTTCTTGTTGTGCAGAAGCTTTTAATTTTAATTAGGTCCCGTTTGTTTATTTGTGCTTTTATTTCCAATATTCTGGGAGGTGGGTCATAGAGGATCCTGCTTTGGTTTATGTCAGACAGTGTTTTGCCTATGTTTTCCTCTGCGAGTTCTGGTCTTACGTTTAGATCTTTAATACGTTTTCAGTTTATTTTTGTGTATAGTGTTAGAAAGTGTTCTAGTTTCATTCTTTTACAAGTGGTTGACCAGTTTTCCCAGCACTACTTGTTAAAGAGATTGTCTTTTCTCCATTGTTATTTTGTCAGAGATAAGGTATCCATAGGTGTGTGGATTTATCTCTGGGCTTTCTATTTTGTTCCATTGATCTATATTTCTGTCTTTGTGCCAGTACCATACTGTCTTGATGACTGTGACTTTGTAGTATAGCCTAAAGTCAGGTAGATTTATTCCTCCAGTTCCATTCTTCTTTCTCAAGATTGCTTTGGCTATTCGAAGTTTTTTGTATTTCCACACAAATTGTGAAATTATTTGTTCTAGTTCTCTGAAAAGGACCACTGGTAGCTTGATAGGAATTGCATTGAATCTATAGATTCCTCTGGGTAGTATACTCATTTTCACAATATTGATTCTTCCAATCCATGAACACGGTATATTTCTCCATCTAGTTGTGTCCTCTTTGATTTATTTCATCAATATTTTTTAGTTTTCTATGTATAGGTCTTTAGTTTCTTTGGGTAGATATATTTCTAAGTATTTTATTCTTTTTGTTTTGATGTGAATGGAATTGCTTCCTTAATTTCTCTTTCTGTTTTCTCATTGTTAGTGTATAGGAGTGGAAGGGATTTCTGTTTGTTGATTTTATATCCTACAACTTTACTATATTCACTGATTAGCTCCAGTAATTTTCTGGTGGAGTGTTTAGGGTTTTCTATGCAGAGTATCATGTTGTCTGCAAACAGTGAGAGTTTTACTTCTTCTTTTCCAATCTGAATTCCTTTTATTTCTTTTTCTGCTCTTATTGCTGTGGCCAAGACTTTGAAAACTATGTTGAATAGTAGTGGTGATAGTGGGCACCCTTGTCTTGTTCCTGAATTTAGGGGAAATGCTTTCAGTTTTTCACCATTGAGGATAATGTTTGCTGTGGGTTTGTCATATATAGCTTTTATTATGTCAAGGTATGTTCCTTCTATTCTTGCTTTTTGGAGGGTTTTTTTTTTATCATAAATGGATGTTGAATTTTGTCAAAGGCTTTCTCTGCATCTCTTGAGATAATCATATGGTTTTTATTTTTCAATTTGTTAATGTGGTGTATTACATTGATTGATTTGCAGATATTGAAGAATCCTTGCATCCCTGGGATAAAGCCTACTTGGTCATGATGTATGATCTTTTTAATGTGTTGTTGGATTCTGTTTGCTAGAATTTTGTTAAGGATTTTTGCATCTATGCTGATAAGTGATATTGGCCTGTAGTTTTCTTTTTTGTGGCATCTTTTTCTGGTTTTGGAATTAGGGTGATGGTGGCCTTGTAGAATGAGTTTGGGAGTTTACTTTCCTCTTCAATTTTCTGGAAGAGTTTGAGTAGGTTAGGTGTTAGCTCTTCTCTAAATTTTTGGTAGAATTTGACTGTGAAGCCATCTGATCCTGGGCTTTTGTTTGTCAGAAGATTTCTGATTACAGTTTCAATTTACGTGCTTGTGATGGATCTGTTAAGATTTTCTCTCTCTTCCTGGTTTAGTTTTGGAAAGTTTTAGTTTTCTAAGAATTTGTCCATTTCTTCCACGTTGTCCAGTTTGTTTGTATATAGTTGCTGATAATAGTCTTTTATGATCCTTTGTATTTCTGTATTGTCTGTTCTGATTTCTCCTTTTTCATTTCTAATTTTGTTGATTTGGTTTCTCTCCCTTTGTTTCTTGATGAGTCTGGCTAATGGTTTGCCAATTTTATTTATATTCTTAAGGAACCAGCTTTTGGCTTTGTTGATTTTTGCTATGGTCTCTTTCATTTCTTTTTCATTTATTTCTGCCCTGATCTTTAAGATTTCTTTCCTTCTACTCACCTTGGAGTTCTGTGTTTCTTCCTTTTCTAGTTGCTTTAGGTGTAAAGTTAGGTTATTTATTTAACTTTTTTTCTTGTTTCTCGAGGTAAGCCTGTATTGCTTCCCCTTAGCACTGCTTTTACAATGTCCCAAAGGTTTTTGGTTGTTGTGTTTTCACTTTCTTTTTTTTTGTCAATTGTTTTTATTTATTTATTTAAAATTTTCTTTACTTTATTGTGTTAGTTTTGCCATACATTGACATGAATCTGCCATGGGTATACATATGTTCCCCTTCCAGAACCCCCCTGCCTTTCACTTTCATTCATGTCTATGCATATTTTGATTTCTTCTGTGATTTGTTGGTTATTCAGCAGTGTGTTGTTCATCCTTTATATGTTGGAATTTTTAAAGGTTTTTCTCCTGTAATTGACATCTAATCTTACTGCATTTTGGTCAGAAAAGATGCTTGGAATGATTTCAATGTTTTTGAATTTACCAAGGCTAGATTTATGGCCCAGGATGTGATCTATTCTGGAGAACGTTCCGTGTGCACTTGAGAAAAAGGTGAAACTCATTATTTTGGGGTGAAATGTCCTATAGACATCAATTCTGTCAGTCTTTTTAAAATTAGCTATTTTACTGGGGGTGTAGCAACATTAGTTGTGATTTTGTTTTTCATTTCTCTGATGACTACTGATGCAGAGAATTTTTTTTTCATATGCTCATTTACCATTCATATATATTCCTTTGTGGTTTATCTTCTCAAATATTTTGCCCAATTTAATTACCTTTTTACCATTAAGTTGGAGGAGATTTTAATATATTCTCGATTCCATATATTTTTTGGATATATGCTTTCCAAATATTTCTCCTAGTCTTTATTTTGATTATTTATTTTCTTAACAATGTCGTTTAATGAGCAGCTTTAAAGTTGGACAAAATTTAATATGTTTCCAGAACAATGCCACTATGGGTCAGGAAAGGAAGGTGGACATCAACAAGAAGCAAAATGTTACCAAATGGGATAGGAAGTGTCAGCAGTGATGAGGAAACTTTGTGCCACTTTGAGGAGTAATATCACCCAAAATTGTAAATTCAAATATCAGCATAACTCCAGAAATGAAAAGCATGTATTAGAAGGTAGAGGAGAGAGTGTTGCAGAGGCTCAAAACCTTTAATGGTAATGCAGAAAGTCTAAAAAAAAAACCTTATAATTGTCTCCTTAAAACTTGTTTCATGTTATGTAAATTCTTTATATTATATAGAGATTCTCTACTTTTGCTTAGTAAGTTTTCAGAGGTAAGCAGCTAATTTTAAGTACTGATTTTTGTCACATGACACACAGATGATAGCTAATGACTTGACTTTTTCTGCTTGTTGAATGAAAAATGCTATTGTCAGTTGAGTTACACCTAATTCTACTTATTATGAACTGTTATCACAAAGCAGAGCACTATATTAAATCTGTAAGTACAATAATAATACCCTATTACTCTGTTGTGTATTATGTAAACAGTGCTCAAAATACTGTATGGACAAAAACTTGAAAAAGAAATTGTTTCCTTGACTGTAGAAAGACTTTCAAGGATCCTGAAACACTTACAAGTGATCCATGAATCAAATCCTTTTCTTAATCATTCTGTGAACTATTTGTTAATTTTATTACCATCTTAAGTTCACACTGATATTCTCCAAAGGTGTAAAAAAATGTGTAGTATTGTGACAGATTGCCTGCAGAACTGGGAGAAAGCAATGGCACCCCACACCAGTACTCTTGCCTGGAAAATCCCATGGATGGAGGACCCTGGTAAGCTGCAGTTCATGGGGTCACTAAGAGTTGGACATGACTGGGTGACTTCACTTTCACTTTTCACTTTCATGCATTGGAGAAGGAATGGCATACCACTCCAGTGTTCTTGCCTGGAGAATCCCAGGGAAGGCGGAGCCTGGTGGGCTGCTGTCTATGGGGTCACACAGAGTTGGACACGACTGTAGCAACTTAGCAGCAGCAGCAGCCTACAGAAGCATACTGAAAATTCAGCCATCTTTTATTAAGCTAAATATGAAGGAAATTTGCAAATACGTAAAACAATGCTGCTTTCCTTAGTAAACATTTTCATTTTGAACTATATTTTTCTTAAAAACTTAATTCATCTTACTATGTAATGAATATATTATTGCTATTTGTAATGGATTAATACATAAGTATTTTTTTAAATCCTCATCAGTTTTAAATAAAAGCTTTTTGGGCTACTTAATAATTTTTTAATGTAAAGGAATCCTGAGACCAAAAATTTGGGAACTTTTGGAATATATCATCTTATCAATCTTGTTTAGGTAAAATATTATGATGACCTACTCAGAACAGAATTCAGTATTAAGTCCATAAATATAATAATAGTCCATTAATGAATTTTGATGCTTTGTCTGCTAATTTTCAAAAAGCTCAAAAACACTGTATAAAAGAGAATGTCTTTGTTTCTTCATCTGTAGGAAACTAATTACACTAATACTTTTTAAAATCACTTCCATTTACTTTGTTTCCAATTCTCCTGACTAACTTTCCTTTCTCCCTCTTCTTCTAACCTATGTTTTTGATGAACCCTTATTTGATATTTAAGAGCTGTGTATCAAATTAATTAAAATGTAAGATCACATAGGAAAATTCTCTCTAAATAAAGGATAAATCTGGTGAAGAAGCCTCTTCTGTATCTTGGTCTTTGTCATCTTTAAAAACTGGTCAGAACTAACAGATTGCATTTGAATTGGCAGGTATATATTCTCCAAGGAGAAAGTCACTATATGTAAGAATATGATTAAAAGAACACATTTTAGTTCCTTCGCACTAAGTATATACACATTTTAATATATAATATTTGGAATTCTGATTTGATATATAAAATAAGTATATACTGCCTGTGACTTTATATGTATTATGCACATGGTATTGATTTTGGTTACATACCTTATTTTGATATTTGAGAAATGTCCTGAGATGCGTCTATGAATACATGGTGCTTTATAAGGGTGTCAAATGGATGTGCATGCATGTAATTTCTCAGAGACTATCTTGTTGGTTCCTTTACATATTGTAGTTCTTCTCAAGGTTTATGCTATGCAGAAAAGCTGTAATTTTATCCAAATGGTAACCTAATTAAGGCAGTAATGATTTAAAAGTACAAACATACCCTGCAGATATTGTGGGTTCAGTTACAAGCCACCACTATAAAATGAATATCACAACAAAGCAAGGCACACAACATTTTTAGTTTCTGAGTGCATATAAAATTTATATTTACATTACACTGTCATATACTAAGTGTGCAATAACATTATGTCTAAAAAACAATGTACATACCTTAATTACACTTACTTTATTGCTAAAAATGGTAACCATCATCTGAGCTTTAAACAAGTCATAATCTATTTGATGGTGGAGAATCTTGCTTCAGTGTTGATGACTATGGATTCATGTCAATGTATGGAAAAACCAATAATGTAAAGAAAAAGTCTTTCTTGAATTTGTTACAATAAAAATAAATAAATAAATACATTAAAAAAGATTGGAGTGGCTGTGGTGATTTTTAAAAATAAAAATATGAAATTTGATGCATTGATAAAGTCTTTCTTTCATGAATAATTTCTCTGTAGCACATAATGCTGTTTGATAACATTTTACCCACAGAAAATTTTCTTTCAAAATTGAGTCAGTCCTCTCAAATTCTACTCCTGCTTTATCAACTAAGTTTATGTAGTATTCTAAATCCTTTGTTTTCACTTCAATAATTTTCAGATTATCTTCAGCAAGAGTAAATTCCATCTCAATAAACCACTTTCTTTTTTATGCATAAGAAACACCTCTTCATTAGTTCATGTTTTGTCATGATATTGTAGCACTTCCATTACATCTTCAGGGTCTACTTCTAGTTCTCTTGCTATTTCCACCACATTTGCAGTTCCTTCCTCCACTGAAGTCTTGAATCCCTCAAAGTCATCCATCAACATTGGAATTAGCTTCTTCCAACTCCTTTTGATGTTGACATTTTTACCTCTTCCCATGAATCACAAACATTCTTAATGGCATCTAGAATAATAAATTATTTCCAGAAAGTTTTCAATTTACTTTGTCCAAATCCACAGAGGAATCATTGTCTATGGCAGCTAGAGCCTTACAAAATGTA
This sequence comes from Antilocapra americana, assembly GCA_007570785.1. Lineage (NCBI taxonomy): Eukaryota > Metazoa > Chordata > Mammalia > Artiodactyla > Antilocapridae > Antilocapra > Antilocapra americana. The sequence goes on along the minus strand of ML663483.1, from coordinate 3,783,371 downwards.
TTTCTTAAGTAACTTAAACATTGAAATGACTCCTTGATTTATAAGTTTCAGAATGGATGTTGTGTTAGCAGGCATGAAAGTATCAATCTTGTTCTACATCTTCATCAGAGCTCTTGGGTGACCAGGTGCATTGTCAATGAGCAGTAATATTTTGAATTATTTTTTTCTGATTAGTAACATTCAGCAGATTACAACATTCAGCAAACCATGTTGGTTTACATGTATCATCCTCCAGGATTTCTCATTTCATTTATAAAGTACAATCAGAGTAAATTCAGAATATGTCCTAAGGGCCTTAAGATTCCTAGGATTTTCAGAATGGTAAATGAGTATTGGATACAACTTAAAGTCTCTATCTGCATTATCCTCTAACAAGAGAGTCAGGCTCTTCAGTGTCAGAACCTTGGAAGGCAGGCATTGACTTCTCCTTTCTAGTCATAAAAGTACTAAATGGCACTCTCTTTCAATATAAGTCTGTTTCATCTACACTTAAAATCTGCTGTTTTGTGTATCCAACTTTATTAATTATTTTAGCTAGGTCGTCTGGGTAACTTGCTGCTGTTTTTATGTCAGCACTTGCTACTTCACCTTGCATTTTTGTGTTATGGGGATGGTTTCTTTTTTAAACCTCATGAACCAACCTCCACTAGCTTCAAACTTTACTTCTGCAGCTTTCTCAACTCTATCAATCATCATAGACTTGAAAGGAGTTAGGATCTTCCACTGGATTAGGCTTTGTCTTTAGGGAATGTTGTGGCTGGTTTGATCTTTCAAAGTGAAAGTCATTCAGTAGTGTCCAGCTCTTTGCAACCCTATGCAGTCCATGGAATTCTCCAGGCTAGAATACTGGAGTGGGTAGCCTTTCCCTTCTCCAGAAGATCTTCCCAACCCAGGGATTGAATCCAGGTCTCCTGCATTGCAGGCAAATTCTTTACCAGCTGAGCCACAAGGGAAGCCCAAGTATACTGGAGTGGGTAGCCTATCCCTTCTCCAGCGGATCTTCCTAACCCAGAAATTGAACCGGGATCTCCTGCATTGCAGGCAAATTCTTTGATTTTCCAACCATACCACTAAAACTTTTTTCTATATCATCCATAAGGCTGTGTTGCTTTCTTATCATTTGTGTGTTTGTCAGAGTGCTGTGCTTAGTCACTCAGTCATTTAATTTTCTTCAAAAACTTTTCCTTTGCATTAACAACTTGGTTAACTGTTTGGCATAAGAGGCCTAGCTTTCATCCTATATTGGCTTTTGATATACCTTCCTCACTGAGCTTAAGTTATTTCTAGATTTTTACTTTAAGTGAGAGGTGTATAACTCTTCCTTTCCCTTAAACCACTGTTGGCTTACCTTAATTTCTATTATAATTTCATTGTAGGCCATTGTAGGCTTCATTTCAACTTTTTGTGTCTCAGGGAATACAGAGGCTTGGAGAGAGGAAGAGAAATAGGGGAATGACTGGTCAGTGGAACAGTCAGAACACACTAACATCCAAGTACAATCTAGATACTTTTAATATGTTACCTATTTTAATTATCATGTCAACCCTAAAAGGCTATTATTAGCATCCCTATTTTACAGCTGATGGCACTATGACTCACAAAGATTAAATGACTTGCCCAGGATCACTCAGCTAGTAAATGACAGAACTAGGATTCAACTCCATTTTGCTTGACTAATAGAAGAAGATAATCTTCATGTAATTTATATTTTGAACACATTATCATTTATACCAATGTGCCCCAATACCTTGCACAATCTTGGACACACAGTAATTATCATGTTTCTTATAAGAAATGCTAAAATGGCTTCAATTATATAAGGACAGGGAGAATGGTGGCCTAAAAATATATAGATCTTCCTCAAATTATTATGGGGTTATATTTCTATAAAAGTATCATAAGTTAAAAATGAAGTGAAAATGAAAGTCACTTAGTCATGTCTGACTCTTTGTAACTCCATGGACTATAGCCCTTCAGGCTCCTCTGTTTATGGAAAATATCATAAGTCAAAAATGCACTTAATATTCCTAATCAACTTAACCTAATGACTTAGCCTAGCCTAGTTTACATTAACCAACAGTTGGGCAAAATCATCTAACAAAAAGCCCATTTTATAATAAAGTGTGGCATATCTCAGGTAATTTATTGAATACTATATTGAAAGGGAAACCAGAATGACTGTAAGTAAATCAGTGGTTTACCCTCAAAACCACATAGCTGACTGGGAGCTATGGCTTACTGTTGCTACTCAGTATTGTAAGAGAGCATTTTATTGCATATCACTAACTCAGAAAAATGTTAAAATTTAAAATTAGAAGTTTGGTTTCCAGTGAATGTGTATCACTTTGGTACTATTGCAAAGTCAAAAAATTGTGAGTAGAAGCATAAACCAGGAATAATCTGTACTGGGGAAAGATTAATCCTGTTCAGCATTTTAGGACAAGATTGACTTTCAGTTTTAATAAAACCAAGAACTTGGAGAGTTAGCTTCCATTTCCTTTTGCACCAATTTGATACACTTTCTATTGTAAAGCAATTCTGCTTGGGTACAGACATAACAACAGTAATTACGCTTTACTTCTAACTTGTTGCTGTTTAGTCACTAATCCATGTTTGCCTCTTTTGTGACCCCATAGACTGTAGCATGTAGCCCATCCTCTGTTCATGGGATTACCCAGGCAAGAATACTGGAGTGGGTTGCCATTTCCTTCTCCAGGGAATCTTCCCGATCCAGGGATCAAACTTGTGTCTCCTGAATTTGCAGGCTGATTCTTTACCACTCAGCGATCAGGGAAACCCTTAACCTCTAACTGTCTATAAACCAATGATAACATGGCTCTCATTCTCATAGAGCATACGCAGCATTCCAAAGCACCCCCACTCCTCTTATTACAGTTCCATGTGCAGCTCTTTTCCTACTCTTATCAGTGAAGTAAATTTTATTCTCATGTGCATGACTTGCAGTTTTAGATGAACCTGCTTCCACATCATATCCCTGAGACCACCAATCCCTAAAATCAGCTGTATGAATTATGCTATTTTCTTTCTCACTTAGAATACCAGCCTTGAAACTGCTAAGTGTGTTCTATTCCTTTTCTCTTGCCTGCATAGGTTGCCAAGGATCTTTTTTAAGTCATATATATATTAAGTCATACAGGGAAAATTGAAATCTGTCTATATATGCTTCATTCAAACCCTATCCATAGTTGGCTGAGTGAATACTAAGAAGCTATACTATACTCTCAGTGATAGTTCAAAAGCAGCACACCTGGCATTGAAAATGTTGAGCTCTAGTACAGACTGACATCTATCATTTCTTTTTACTTTGGACAAGTCTACTAACCTCTTGGAGTCTCACTTTATTTATATACAATTCGAGCTTTAGAGACTACAAATCCTGCACAGGGCCTTTGCCAATACATGTATATGTATATATGTGTATATATAACACATATATTTCTTCCCCTTCTCACCTTCTCCAGGTTTAAGACAGAACTTGCAATAGAGTTATAAGGAAGTCATAGGTAATTTGAGAAACAATTAAAGTGATAGAATCTAGGAAACCAATCACAAGAAACCTAAAATAAAGTTGGCAAATTTGGCCTTGGAGTACAGAATGAAGCAGGGCAAAGGCTAATAGAGCTTTGCCAAGAGAATGCACTGATCATAGCAAACACTCTCTTCCAAAAACACAAGAGAAGACTCTACACATGAACATCACCAGATGGTCAACACCAAAATCAGATTGATTATATTCTTTGCAGCCAAAGGTGGAGAAGCTCTATACAGTCAGCAAAAACAAGACCGGGCATGGACTGTGGTTCAGATCAAGAACTCCTTATTGCCAAATTCAGACTGAAAATGAAGAAAGTAGGGAAAACCAGTAGACCATTCAGGTATGACCTAAATAAAATCCTTTCTGATTATACAGTAGAAGTGGGAAATAGATTTAAGGGACTAGATCTGATAGAGAGCTTGATGAACTATGGATGGAGGTTCATGACATTGTACAGGAGAGAGAGATTAATATGATCCCCAAGAAAAAGAAATGCAAAAAAGCAAAATGGCTGTCTGAGAAGGCCTTACAAATAGCTGTGAAAATAAGAGAAGTGAAAAGCAAAGGAGAAAAAGAAAGATATACCCATTTGAATGCAGAGTTCCAAAGAATAGAAAGGAGAGATAAGAAGGCCTTCCTCAATGATCAATGCAAAGAAATAGAGAAAATCAATAAAATGAGAAAGACTAGAGATCTCTTCAAGAAAATTAGAGATACCAAGGGAACATTTCATGCAAACATGGGCTCAATAAAGAACAGAAATGGTATGGACCTAAAGAAGCAGAAGATTTTATGGGGAGGTTGCAAGAATACACAGAAGAACTATGCAAAAAAAAGGTGTTCATGACCCAGATAATCACGATGGTGCCATCACTCACCTAGAGCCAGACTTCCTGGAATGTGAAATCAAGTAGGCCTTAGGAAGCATCACGGCGAACAAAGCTAGTGGAGGTGATGGAATTTCAGTTGAGCTATTTCAAATCCTGAAAAATGATGCTGCAAAAGTGCTGCACTCAATAAGCCAGCAAATTTGGAAAACTCAGCAGTGGCCACAGGACTGGAAAAAGTCAGTTTTCATACTAATCCCAAAGAAAGGCAATGCCAAAGAATGAGCAAATTGTTGCACAGTTGCACTCATCTCACATGCTAGTAAAGTAATGCTCTAAATTCTCCAAACCAGACTGCATCAATACATGATCCATGAACTTCCAAATGTTTAACCTGGTTTTAGAAAAGGCAGGGGAACCAGAGGTCAAATTACCAATGTCCACTGGATTATTGAAAAAGCAAGAGACTTTCAGAAAGACATCTATTTGTGCTTTACTGCCTATGCCAAAGCCTTTGACTGTGTGGATCACAATAAACTGTGGAACGTTCTTCAAGAGATGACAATACTAGACCACCTGACCTGTCTCTTGAGAAATCTCTATGCAGTTCAGGAAGTAACAATAAGAACTGGATATGGAATAAAAGACTGGTTCCAAATCGGGAAAAGAGTATGTCAAGGCTGTATATTGTCACCCTGCTTATTTAACTTATATGCAGAGTACATCATGAGGAATGCTGGGCTGGAGGAAGCACAAGCTGGAATCAAGATTGCCAGGAGAAATATCAATAACTTCAGATATGCAGATGACACCACCCTTATGGCAGAAAGTTAAGAAGAACTAAAGGGCCTCTTGATGAAAATGAAAGAGGAGAGTGAAAAAGTTGCCTTCAAACTAAACATTCAGAAAACGAAATCATGACATTTGGTCCCATCACTTCATGGCAAATAGATAGGGAGACAGTGCTGACTTCATTTTTTTAGCTCCAAAATCACTGCAGATGGTGATTGCAGCCATGAAATTAAAAGACTCTTGCTCCTTGGAAGAAAAGTTATGACCAACCTAGACAGTATATTAAAAAGCAGAGACGTTACTTTGCCAGCAATGGTCCATCTAATCAAAGGTATGGTTTTTCCAGTAGTCATGTATGGATGTGAGAGTTGTACTATAAAGAAAGCTGAACACCAAATAATATGCTTTTGAACTGTAGTGTTGAAGAAGACTTTTGATATTCCCTTGAACTGCAAGGAGGTCCATCCAGTCCATCCTAAAGGAGATCAATCCTGAGTGTTCATTGAAAGTACTGATGTTGAAGATGAAACTCCAATACTTTGGCTACCTGATGCAAAGAACTGACTCATTGGAAAAGACCCTGATGCTGGGAAAGATTGAAGGTGAGAGGAGAAAGGGACGACAGAGGATGAAATGGTTGGATCACACACCAACTCAATGGACATGAGTTTGGGTAAACTCCGGGAGTTGGTGTTTGGCAGGGAGTCCTGATGTGCTATAGTCCATGGGGTCGCAAAGAGTCGGACACAACTCAGCGGCTGAACTGAATCGAACTGAAAATAAAGGTGAGAAGTACCCTTGTGTTTTCACTAATCTCAGAGGTTATCAAAGAGCAGTAGAATCATAACAATCATATATTTTCTAACAGTGTGGTGAAAATTAATAAGGCAGTGTCCCTTAGGCACTTTGAATGCCTGGTAACATAGTCCTTATAGATGTGCTTATTTTATTTTCAGAGCTATGTTTCTGATTTTTAGAGATTTATAGGCTTCTAAGAATGTAATTTTCCACTGTAGCAAATTATCAAATCAGTAAAAGTGTTTCATTCTCAAATAACAAGATGCTATCTCTAATGCAAGAATAAGTCCTGTTATTTCAAGCATGAAAGTTTTTCTTTTTAAATCTGTTTTGTTAATGGATTTTTTTCATGCTGAAAATCATTTCCTCATTTTCACAAATCATTGTGTTATATTGGCTACTCAGCATGGTAACTAATTAAAAAATACTAAGTGAGAAACCTTGAAATGTCTTATAAGGATGTTAAATCTACATAGCAAATTTCAAACTTAGTACTTGGGTAGATGGCATATTGTCTCCTTTGCTATGAGAACATCAATGTTGTTATTGGAACAGAGAAGTTCCAATGTGATTGGAAGAGATACTAGTCATCAAAGTCCAGATATAATAAGTGACATGAAGTGGGGAATTATATTAATTGGCAATTTAGGGCAGGGAGAAATGCTTACCTTAATTATCTGACTGTTTCAGATAAAGAACTTTTCCTCTGAATATTGAGAAATTCATTTCATTTCTCCACTTTTCTCACACTGAAGGCAGGGAATTAATCTGTCTGAAATTTTGACTTAGTTCAAACACTTGGTATATGATCAATTAAAGCCTAATTTATTTATTTTATAAAAATACTAGATTTGAGGATGGGTACTCTAGTGTCTTTGGACACTAGTGTCTATTACATCAAACGGATTGCATGATACATCCAATTTTATGAAAAATAATTGTTTAGATGAAACAATCCAAGACTCAACTGAACAATTCTAAATCATTTATTCATCACAATAGTCATTAACTGAGACAACAGTTGACTGGGAATCAAGAAGTCTGGTTAAAGTCTTCAGTATTACCATTAAAGAGTTGTAGAATCTTGGACAATGTACTTAATCTCTGTGTACCTTGATTACTTTATCTATAAAATAATATATTCAACTAAATGTCTTCAGTCTTAGTTTGTTCTGCTTACAATGCGGGAGACCCTGGTTCCATCCCTGGTCAGGAAGATCCTCTGGAGAAGGAAATGAAAACCCATTCCAGTACTCTTGCCTGGAAAATCCCATGGACAGAGGAGCCTGGTAGGTTACAGTCCATGGGGTTGCAAAGAGTCAAACACGACTGAGCAACTTCACTTTGCTTTACTAAAACAAAAATGCCACAGACTGGGAAACTTAAAAACAACTGAACCTTATTTCTCACAGTTTTAGAGGCTGGGAAATAAAAACTCAAGGTGATAAAATCATGGTGGAATTCTAGTGAGGGCCTTATTCCTGCTTCATAGCGAGGACCTTCCTACTGTGTCCTCACAGGGTGGAAGGGACAAGGGATTTCTTTGAAGCCTCTTTATAAGACCAGTCATCTCATTATGACCTAATCACCTCCCAAAGGTCCCTACCTCTTAATATCATGTTATTGGATTTTATGATTTCTACATATGAATTTTAGGGAGATGCAAACATTTAGACCATATCATTCTACTTATGGCATCCCCAAATTCATGTCCTTCTCAAGCGTCATCAACTCAGAATATCAGTCCTAAATCTCATCTAAAGATAATATGAATCAGATATGAGTGATATCATTCATCCTGAGGTAAGTTACTCTCCAGCTACAAATCTGTTTGATCAAACATGATATGTGCTTCTAAAATATAGTGATGTGATAGGCATAGGATGAACACGAATATTCTAAAATAAAGAATGAAACTAGAACATTTTCTAACACCATACACAAAAATAAACTCAAAATGGATTAAAGATCTAAATGTAAGACCAGAAATTATAAAACTCTTAGAGGGAAACAGGCAAAACACTGACATAAATCACAGCAGGATCCTCTATGACCCACCTCCTAGAGCAATGGAAATAAAAGCAAAGATAAACAAATGGAACCTAATTAAACTTAAAAGCTTTTGCACAATGAAGGAAACTATAAGCAAGGTCAAAAGACAGCCTTCAGAATGGGAGAAAATAACAGCAAATGAAGTAACTGACAAAGAATTAATCTCAAAAATATACAAGCAACTCCTGCAGCTCAATTCCAGAAAAATAAATGACCCAATCAAAAAATGGGCCAAAGAACTAAACAGACAGTTCTCCAAAGAAGACATACAAATGGCTAACAAACACATGAAAAGATGCTCAACATCACTCATTATCAGAGAAATACAAATCAAAACCAGTGGGATGACCCAGAGGACTGGAATGGGGGAGGGAGGTGGGAAGGGGGTTCAGGATGGGGAAAACATGTACACCCATGGCTGATTCATGTCAATTTAATGGCAAAACCACTACAGTATTGTAAAGCAATTAGCCTCCAATTAAAATAAATAAAGAAATTTGTATTCCCATCACAAAAAAAGGCAAATGATAACTATAAGATGTGATAGAGGTGCTAGCTAATGCTACAATGCCAATCATATTACAATACATAAATGTATCAAATCAACATGTTTGTTGTACTTTTAAACTTAGACAATGTTATATGTCAAATATATTTCAATAAATAAGAAAAAATTAAAAACACAAAAGAGAAAAATAGGAAAGAGTAAAGGGTTAATGATTCTTGAGCAAGTATAAAACCTTAAGACCCACTGGGACTGTGGTCTTGTAAGCAGATAGGGCAGAGGATCTTCAGAGAAAAAGAACCAGACATAACTTTCTAAACATAAGAGAAGCCATTTTAGGCTTTAGCCATTTTTAGATCTAAGTGTAGCCACAGTGCTTGCCCTTACAGAAGAATTTGTCTCAGTAGTTAATAATTTTAAGGGAAGAAAAGACGGTAAGAACAGCTCTTACCAGGCCAAGGAGATAACATGACTATATAAGATAATATATCCGTTGTGAAGACTCCCAGTTCTGTTTCAGAGGTAAAGATTAGCCTGAAGAAAATTCTTGAGAACATTCTTGGCAGAATTCAAACACCCTTGAGCACTCAACCACCAGATTAACTTGTAACTAAGAAATAATGATGCTGACCTTTTCTGACCCTTGTGACTTTAATCAACTAGAGCCGGGACATTTTCAATCTTTGCCTCAATTCTATGCTCAATTCCTTGCTTAAGCCCCTCCATAAATATGCATATATTCTTAGCTTTAAAATTCCCAAATTATGTTGTTTGGGGGAGACACTGCTTTGGGAAATTTCCCTGGTGTTCTCCTTACTTGCTCCAAGTAAGAAAACCTTCCTACTCCCACTCTTTGGTTCAGTTGCATCTTTTGGCTCAACACCCACCAAGAGGGAAACCCAGTTTTTGAGTAATAGTCCCAAACTCCCAGATACTCTGAGATGGTGATCGAACCCACAAGTTTTGCTAGGTGTGATAGAATAGTTATACAGGTAGTTGTGAAAGTCCCAGTAGAGGACTATAGATAGAGAGAGAAAGCTAGGAAACTTTGGGAAACAACTGTAAGTTAATGATGGGTCACTCAACAAAACTATCAGAACATCATGGAACAAAACACGCTTGCTTAACTATAAAGCTATAAATAAAAGCACAAGATATGCCCCAGGCCATTACATGAGAGAAAAATATTACCACCTTTCTATTGCTTTGAATACGTACTATGATAATCTTAGTTTGAGTAGGGGACAGGGAAGTCTGGCATGCTACAGTCCATGGGATTGTGAAGATTCAGACAAAACTTGGCAACTGAGCAACAACAAAGCTTAGTTTGACCTCGTAGGGTCAGACACTCACCTGCCTGATAAGAAAGGGGAGCTAGTGATGTAAGCCTGAAGTATACTCAAAGAAGGTGTTCTTTTCCCCCTTTCCTACTTTACTTTGATTATAAAATTGTAGCCCACTTAATCCTCAGGGCAGAGTCCCCTCCCCTGCCCGCTTGCATCTCCCACAATAAATCTACTTCTTGCCTATCACTTTGCTTCTCACTGAATTCCTTCTGTGCTGAGACATAAAGAATCTGAGCTTCAGTAAGTCCAGACACCAAGTGAGTTATTCTAATTAGAAGACTGTGGGTTCAGGTCCCAATCAGGATTGATTGGGTTTCAGTCCTAGTCACATGAGTTCAAGTTCCAATCAGTGTTTTAACTGGGTTTGAGTTCTGAGTTTTGGCCAGGTTTAAATCTCAATATGAGGTGAAGTTTCAGGTGCACATACCAGTCATGGATTGTAGTCATGTACCTCTGACCCTCCCAGGCTGCAATTGCACAAGTGTCTCTATTAGTTTGGGGTTTCAGGGATTGACTTCTCTGTTTACCTGTGGATCCTCTGGGATGCATCCTAGTGAAAGTTCTCTGTGATAACCCTATCATTATAATGGTCTTCTGCTGGAGTTGTGTGCCTGGAGCCCTTTGTGATTCTATCCTTGAAATCTAGGATGAGAAAGCCACACTCCTGGGTTCTGAAATCTGCAACTGGTATAATTGAGGAACATGAAACTGGAATTTAGGGATCATAAGTCTCAGTGTGAGGTGGCACCTGCCAGGGACAGCTCATTTTTTGAAATGGTTCTGTCATGCAAGCACTAGCATTCTGGACCTGTGGTAGAAGGGGTAGTCCAAAAGATCTCTGAAATGCCCTGGGGATTATTTTTCCATTGTATTGAACAATAAGTCCTAGATTCTGTTTGTGTGCATGCTAGGTTGTTTCAGTCATGTCCGACTCTTTGCAACCTTATGGACTGCAGCCAGCCAGGTCTTCTGTCCATGGGATTCTCCAGGCAAGAATACCAGAACGGGTTGTCATGACTGCCTCCAAGGGATCTTCCCAACCCAGTGATCTAACCCACTTCTCTTAGGTCTCCTGCATTGGCAGGTGGGTTCTTTACCACTAGCATCATCTGGGAAGCCTGGATTCCTTTTAGAAAGCAAATCAATCTACATTATCTTGATGAATAGCTCCTAATTTCCATTGAAATAATCAATCTGTACCAATCTCTTGATTAAATTTGGCACACTCCTTGTGTTCTCTCTGAACAAGCTTTCTTATTTCTTTCAATAGGAATAGACCAAGAATTTTCCAATTTTTCAAGTCAACTTCCTTTTTGATTAATAATTCCACCTTCAAATAGTTTCTCTCTTCTCAAATTATATTATAAGCATTCAAGAGAAACCACTCCCCTTCAACACTTTGATTAAAATTCCTTCAGTTAAATATTCAATTTCATTATCAGAATTTCTACCTTCCACAATTTACTAGAACATGAACACAATTCAGCCTAGCTCTTTGCCACTTTATGACATGGATTGCCTTTCCTCCATTTTCCAATAATATATTATTCATTTTCATCTGAGACCTCATCAGAATGGCCTTTAATATCTATTTTTATGCTAACATTTGTTTACTATGATTCAGATATTCTCTAAGAAGACTGAAGATTTCTTTATAGCTATCTTACTCTCCATGTGAGCCCACATGAGAATTGTCCATTTATGGGGACGACAGAGGATGAGATGGCTAGATTGCATTGCTGACTAGATGGACATGAATTTGAGCAGGCTCCAGAGTTGGTGATGGACAGGAAAGCTTGGTGTGCTGCAGTCCATGGGGTCACAAAGAATCCGACATGGCTGAGTGACTGAACTAAACTGAACTGTCCATTTATGGCAATGTAGGCTTTTCCTAGCATGTGCAGCCAGCCCTCAGTGGGGGAACCCTAAAATGTGGAACCTGAAATTTTTTTTTTTAATCCAGAAATTTCCATAAAGCAAAATTTGAATTTAGCATATGCCAGCAACTACTAAGATTGTATTAGGTACTATAAGTAATCTAGAGATGATTTAAATTATATGGGAGGATGTGCACAGGTTGTATGCAAATACCATGCCACTTAAATATTTTTGGATTTTGGTATCTGCAGGGTGTTCTGGAACCAATTCCATGCATATCAAGGGATGGCTGTACCTCAAAATTCTTAGAGCCTCTGCCCATCACTCAGTTTCAAAGACACTTCCATATTTTCAGGCATTTTTTACAGCAGCATCCCCACTTCTCAGCACCGATTTTCGATTTTCTGTCTTAGCCTGTTCAGGTTGCTATAACAAAATGACACAGAATGAGTAGCTTATAAACAATGGAAATTTATTTCTTACACTTATGGAGGCTGGAAGCCCAAGATCAGGGTATTATCATGGTTACATTCTGGTAAGAGCCGTAAACAAAAAGTGTTGCTCACCATTCCAATTCTATAAGCATCAAGTCACTAGTCACTGCAGTTGCCCACTGAGAGTATACCCTCAGGGGAATTCAGAGTGGAAGAAACAAGACGATGCATCATGTGGTTTTAGACATATGGACCCCTAAATTGTTAAGATGCATATCTAGTAGAGTAGTTCAATATTCGCAGATTCTTGTATCTTCCCATACATAGAAAAGAACTAAAATTATTAACTAAGGATCACAAGGATCACAAGCATTTGATCATTGTGACTAACAGTAATAATAAGCATACCAAGATGTATGCTTTGATGGACTAAGCATACCAAGATTGAGTAAGTGTACCAAGATGCATGATTGACTATGTGTATTGGTTTGGCAAAAAAATTCCTTCTGGTTTTATACCAGCTTATGGAAAACCCAAAGGAACTTTTTGGCCAACCAAATATTTCCCAATCCCCCACGCCAAAAATTCATATATTACTTGCTCCTACCCTACTTCTTTGAAACAGTTCCTCAGAACTATCTGAAAGACTCTCCCAGGCTATATTTTTCTGTAAGTCCCCAGATAAAACTGAAATTTACAGCACTCATGTTGTGCTTTTATTTTCCAGTTGACAATTTTGGAGACCATGAAGGGACCCAGAACAGGCTTATGATCTCTGCCTGAACTCTATAAGCACTCACATATCAGCAGTCACTTTTTGTACCTGTCCACCTCCTCAACAAGTCTGGACAAATTTGGGTAAGTCTCTCATGGTCTTGGGTCTCCCAATTATTGGTTAATGATTCTAAGCTTTATTTGGTGATAAATTACTCATCAGTTGAGATACACTGGAAAGACTTGCTCAGATAAAAGACATTGAATTGTTTTGGACTAGGTGATTAGATAGGAGACTGGCTTAGTACCTTTCATCAATTTGGCTACCTTAATAGAACTTGTTAAAATAGAAGTGAAGATAACACATGAGAGCTCACTGCTCCAAAGAAAAGGACTCAGCTCCACCTGAGCAGTTATAGATTTTTTCAGGCAACTGAGAAATTTGCGGGAGTGGCCGAAGTGTACTCATACTGCCCAGCAGTCCTATAGGGAAACATTTTTATTAATTTAAAATGTATCCATCCAGGGATGTACAATACAAAAGCTGACTACTCAGTGATTCGAGCACCCATGGCAATTTTAGACTGCTGGAGAGGGAAACCAAGACATACAAAAAAACTGAAATGACTCTAGAGTGACACCTAGAGAAGTTAAGTTCACAAAAAGCACACCAGGTCCCCACACAATATTATTAGTAATTTTATCTCAGCAAACATTAATATGGGGAATAGAGTTTCTCAAATAGAGAAATGAAAGACACTAGATAACCTCTGACTAATGCCCCATCTGGGTTTATATATGAACAGAAGTTATACTTGCAAGTACTTACTTAATTGAGACAGATTTTATTTTCTTGGTCTCCAAAATCACTCCAGATTTTGACTGTAGCCTTGAAATTGAAAGACCCTTGTTCCTTGGAAGGAAAGCTATGACAAACCTAGATAGTGTATTAAAAATCAGAGACCACCTTGCTGGCAAAGGTCCATGTATTCTAAACTATGGTTTTTCCAATAGTCATGTATGGATGTGAGAGTTGGACCATAAAGAAGGCTGAGTACCAAAGAATTGATGCTTTCCAATTGTGATTCTGGTAAAGACTCTTGAGAGTCCCTTGAACTGTAGGTAGATCAAACCAGTTAATCCTAAAGGAAATCAACACTGAATATTCATTAGAAGGACTGATGCTGAAGCTGAAGCTCCAATACTTTGGCCATCTGATGAGAAGAGCTGACTCATTGGAAAAGACCTGATGCTGGTAAACATTGAAGGCAAATGAAAGGAAGAAAGGGGTGGCAGAAGATGAGATTATTAGATAGCATCACTGACTCAATGGACATGAATTTGAGCAAACTCCAGGAAATAGTGGAGGACAGAGGACTGTGGCATGCTGTAGTCCATGGGATTTCAAAGAGTTGGACCTGGCTTGGGGACAGAACAACACCAACTTACTTGAGAAGTGAAGGAAGTCCTGTCCTGAAGTGGCCAATATGGGGCTGCTTTGACAGTCCAAAACTGTGTTTTGTGTACACAGAGAAAACCAGCAGAAGGAAAGCATTCTCACCATGTCAGTCAGTCTCCTGCAAATCAGTCTTCAAGGTCTGTCAGAAACAGTGTTAAGTTTTTCATCTTTTCTAAAATTAGATTAGTGGGAGAAAATATCTGTAGGACCAACTCCTTAGACTCAGAAATGCTTGGTGTGAAATTTGGTAGTGTACACTAGGTTTGTTGGTCCCTTTACTCCCAAAATTCATCACTGTTTTTCTTTGTATCTGTCTTTCATGTTCTTTGTCATGAGGAAGAAAGCCACTGGTTTAACTAGATTTTCCTTCTGTCTTGTCTTATGTCTGGAGAACATGACTTATTGATCAGAGGAGTTTGTCATAAGAGAACTCAGTCTGCAAGAAGCCTTTATCATCTCAACTTTTGTTGTTTCTGCTTGTACAATAAAGATGTCTACTTTCTTAGACTAACTTTGGGAGTGAAATTTCTGCATCTGGTGAGAGCTGCATCCTTTTCACTCTCTTGTGGGACACCACTTGTGGCCTTGGTTAAGCTGTGAAAGGGCTTATTGGTTTGAGCTATTATTAAGAGCCTACTTGTCAATTGCTATCCTTTGAATTGGAACGACATCTAAGTTATTAAAATTTTAGACAGCACTCATCTTAAACAATTGTACCTATTTTAATTTGCATGCAAAACCTCAAAGTTTCAAAATAACCTCACTAAACTCCACTAAAGGTTTTGTTGTGGAAAGCTAATGGAAGATTAAAGATACAAAAAGGACTTCAAACAAAAGACAATAGATCTACTCTATCCTCCTTTTATCTGAGTGATTATTTAAGTTATCCTCTGTCTGGATTGCTTTTCCACTCTAAAGAGACTATTAATCAGTTACCTTTAGAAACAGGACCACCTGAGATGGGTCTTCTTCAGATCAAAAGCCAAACTGAGGGCCATAATTAAATAAAAACAAATTTTCTTAAGTTTTCAACATTGGATTTCTAATATAAGAGGCCACTAGTCTGACTAAACTGTGACCATAGCTAATCTTCAGCATTACATAGGAATTTTTTTGGTCTTCTCCCTTAAGGTAAATGTAACCAGAGGGAAAGAAAAATATTCCAGCATAGGTGAATGGGTATGTCACTCAGGTGGTCACCCAACTCTTTGGAGGATTACAAACTGCTGTCTGAAACTATAGACAGTATACTCTTTGACATACATCACAGCAAGATCCTCTTTGACGCAGCTCATAGACTAGTGGAAATAAAAACAAAAATAAACAAGTGGGACATAATTAAGCTTAAAAGCTTTTGCACAGCAAAGGAAGTTATAAACAAGATGAAAAGACAATCTCAGAATGAGAGAAAATAACAGCAAATGAAATTACTGACAAAGGTTTAATCTGCAAACTACACAAGGAATTTATGCAGCTCAACACAAGAAAAACAAACAACCCTATCAAAAACTGGGAGGAAGACCTAAACAGACAGTTCTCCAAAGGAGACATATAGATGACCAACCAGCACATGAAAGGATGCACAACGTTGCTCATTATTAGAGAAATGCAAATCAAAACTACAATGAGAAATCACCTCACACAAGTCAGAATGGCCATCATCAAGAATCTACACAATAAGTGCTGGAGAGGGTGTGGAGAAGAGGGAGCTCTCTTATACTATTGGTGGGAATGTAAGTTGATACAGCCACTATGGAGAACAGTATGGAGATTTCTTTAAAAACTAAGGATAAAATTACCACATGACTCAGCAATCTTATTACAAGACACATACCCTGGGAAAACCATAATTGAGAAAGATGCATTCCCAAAGTTCATTGCAGCACTATTTACAATAACTAGGATATGGAAGCAACCTAGATGCCCATCAACAGATGAATGGATAAATTTAAGTGGTACATATACACAATGGAATATTACTCAGCCATTAAAAGGAATGCATTTCAGTCAGTTCTAGTGAGGTGGATAAACCTAGAGCCTGTTATACAAAACGAAGTACATCAGAAAGAGAAAAACAAATTTTGTGTATTAATGCATATACACGGAATTTAGAAAAATGGTACTGATGAACTGATTTCCAGAGTAGGAATAGAAACACAAACACAGAATATAGACATTGGACACAACGTGGGGAGAAGGAGAAAGAAATCAAGCATTAATCATTCAGTCATGTCCAACTCTTTGCAACCCCATGGACTGTAGCCCATCAGGCCTCTCTGTCCATGGAATTCTCCAGGAAAGAGTACTGGAGTGGGTTACCATTCCCTTCTCCAGGGGTTCTTCCTGACCCAGGGATTGAACCTAGACCTCCTGCATTGCAGGCAGATTCTTTATCAACTGAGCCACCAGGAAGCCCTGGTGAAGGAAAGGAGAGAGTTGGACAAATTGAGAGAGTATCACAGATGTATATACACTACATGGGTAAAATAGATAGCCAGTGAGAAGTTGCTGTATAGGCACAGGGAGCTCAACCTGGTACTCTGTTTTGGGGTGGGATTGGGTGAGGGGGAGGTTCAGGTGGAAGGGGATATATGTGTACTTGTGGTGATTCACATTGCTGTATGACAGAAGCCAACACAATATTATAAAGCAATTACATTCTAATTAAAAATAAAAGAAATAATTCAAATCTATCAATCTTTTTTACCACTCCCCAAACTTCTCCAGTGTATCTTAAATGACTTCAAAGTATTTTTTTAATGAGGCCCAAAGCCTAGGCTCTGAGCCTTTTTTTAAAATTTTCTTTAATTTATTGTGTTGGTTTTGCCATACATTGACATGAATCCGCCATGGGTATACATATGCTCCCCCTCCAGAACCCCACTCCCTCCTCCCTCCCGATTCCTTCTCCCTGGGACATCCCGGTGCACCAGCCCCGAGCATCAAACCTGGGCTGGCGATTGATTTAACATATGATAATTAACACGTTTCAATGCCATTCTCCCATATCATCCCACCCCTGCCCTCTTCCACAGAGTCCACGAGACTGTTCTATACATCTGTGTTTCTTTGTTGTCTCACATGCAGGGTTCTTGTTACCATCTTTCTAAACTCCATATATATGCATTAGTATACTGTATTGTTTTTCCTTCTGGATTACTTCACTCTGGATAATAGGCTCCAGTTCCGTCCACCTGAGTAGAACTGATTCAAATGAATTCTTTTTAATGGCTGAGTAATATTCCATTGTGTATATGTACCACAGCTTTCTTATCCATTCGTCTGTTGATGGGCATCTAGGTTGCCTCCATGCCCTGGCTATTGTAAACAATGTGGCGATGAACATTGGGGTACATGTGTCTCTTTCAATTCTCGTTTCCTCAGTGTATATGCCCAGCAGTGGGATTGCTGGGTCATATGGCAGTTCTATTTTCAGTTTTTTAAGGAATCTCCACACTGTTCTCCATACTGG
>ML663483.1:3729658-3755538 GCA_007570785.1 Antilocapra americana | reverse complement strand
CCAGTATGGAGAACAGTGTGGAGATTCCTTAAAAAACTGAAAATAGACCTGCCATATGACCCAGCAATCCCACTGCTGGGCATACACACCGAGGAAACCAGAATTGAAAGAGACATGTGTACTCCAATGTTCATCGCCACATTGTTTACAATAGCCAGGACATGGAAGCAACCTAGATGCCCATCAACAGACGAATGGATAAGAAAGCTGTGGTACATATACATAATGGAATATTACTCAGCCATTAAAAAGAATTCATTTGAATCAGTTCTACTCAGGTGGACGGAACTGGAGCCTATTATCCAGAGTGAAGTATGCCAGAAGGAAAAACAAAAATACAGTATACTAACGCATATATATGGAATTTAGAAAGATGGTTACTAGAACCCTGCATGTGAGACAGCAAAAGAAACACAGATGTATAGAACAGACTTGTGGACTCTGCGGAATAGGGCAAGGGATGGGATGATATGGGAGAATGGTATTGATACAGGTTAATTATCATATGTGAAATCAATCGCCAGCCCAGGTTTGATGCTCGGGGCTGGTGCACCGGGATGACCCAGGGAGAGGGAATCGGGAGGGAGGAGGGAGGGGTTCTGGAAGGGGAACATATGTATACCCATGGCAGATTCATGTCAATGTATGGCAAAACCAACACAATAAAGCAAAGAAAATTAAAAAAATAAAAAATATAAGAGCCTATATGATCAATTACATTTACAAAAATGATCAGGCCAAGTTTACTGAAGCTAGGCTTATTTTTAAAACAAAATACCCTTACATTTGTTACATTTTGTAGAAATGAGAGTAACTTTAGAGAGAGAGAAAACTGCTTATGTTTTAGTGGATATTAAATTGTAGTTTTTTTAATTTGTCTTTAATTCTTTTTATTTACTACCTAAGACTTCAAGATGGCTCCATGTTGCTATGTTACATTACTGTAAAATTTAATTGAATTATTAAAAGGGCATACTAAGTTTCTGAAGCTTATCACAATAAATCTATTTTTGGATAAACATCAGGTGCTCCAAGCTCTACAACCAGGAGATTATACATCCTGGGAAAGATATCATTTAAAGGGCTCTCCAGATGGGAATACCAGACCACGTGACCTGTCTCTTGAGAAACCTGAATGCAGGTCAGGAAGCAACAGTTAGAACTGGACATGGAACAACAGACTGGTTCCAAATAGGGAAAGGAGTATGTCAAGGCTGTATATTGTCACCCTGCTTATTTAACTTGTATGCAGAATACATCATGAGAAACGCTGGGCTGGAAGAAGCATAAGCTGGAATCAAGATTGCCAGGAGAAATATCAATAACCTCAGATATGCAGATGACACCACCCTTATGGCAGAAAGTAAAGATGAACAAAAAAGCCTCTTTATGAAAGTGAAAGAGGAAAGTGAAAAAGTTGGCTTAAAGCTCAACATTCAGAAAACTAAGATATATATATATAATGCTTCTCTGGTGGCTCAGATGGTAAAGTGTCTGTCTGCAATGTGGGAGACCTGGGTTTGATCCTTGGGTTGGGAAGATCCACTGGAGGAGGGCATGGCAACCCACTCTAGTATTCTGACCTGGAGAATCCTATGGAATGAAGAACCTAGTGGACTATATTGTCCATGAGGTCACAAAGACGAAGACAAAAACATACATTTTTTTCTTTCAGAGCTTCCCTGGTGGCTCAGATTGTAAAGAATCCACCTTCAGTGAGGGAGACCTGTGTTTGATCCCTGAGTTGGGAAGATCCCTGGATGAGGGCATGGCAACCCACTCCAGTATTCTGGCCTGAAGAATTCCCTGGACAGAGGAACCTGGTGGGCTACAATCTATGGGATTGCAGAGAGTCAGACACAACTGAGTGACTAATACACACACACAAACATGTATATCTTCAAATTATTTTCCATTATGAGTTATTATATTACAAGATATTAAATATAGTTTCCTGTGCTACAGAGTAAATCCCTGTTGATCATATATTTCATGTATAATAGTTTGTACCTGTTAACCTCATATTCCTAATTTATACCCCCTTTGTACTTTGACAGCCATAAATTTGCTTTGTTACATTTCTGAGTCTGTTTCTCTTGTGTATACAGATTCATTTGCATTATATTTTAGATTCAACATACAAGTGATATCATATAACATTTTATACTTTAGGTCCATTCATGTTGCTGCAAATGGCAATATTTCATTCATTTTTATAGCATAGAAATATTCCATGCATGATCTTCTTAAGCCAATTGTCTGTTGATGGGCACTTGGGTTATTTCCATGTCTTGATTGTTGTAAATAGTGAAGCTATGAACACTGGAGTGCATGTAACCTTTCAAATTAGAGTTTTCATCTTTTTTGGATATACACCTAAGCATGAGATACCTGAATCATATGGTAGCTCTATTTTCAGTTTTTGAAGCAACCTCCATACTTTTTTTCATTGTGGTTATATCAATTTACACTCCCACAGTGTAAACAGTGTAGGAAAAGTTCCCTTTCCCTTCACTCTAACATTTACTATTTGTAGACTTTTTTATGAGAGCAATGCTGATGAGTGTTTGGCAATACGGCAATGTGGTTTAGATTTGTTTTTCTCTAATAATTAGTGCTGTTCAGCATTTATTTATCTGCCTGCTAACTATCTCTTATATCTTCTTTGAAGAAAGGTCTCATTTCAGTTCAGTTGCTCAGTTGTGTCTGACTCTGCGACCCTACAGACTGCAGCATGCCAGACTTCGCTGTCCATCACCAATTCCTGGAACTTGTTCAAACTCCATTGAGTCAGTGATGCCATCCAGCAATCTCATCCTCTATTATCCCCTTCTTCTCCTGCCTTCAGTCTTTCTCAGAATCAGGGTCTTTTCCAGTGAGCTGGCACTTCACGTCAGGTGGCCAAAGTACTGGAGCTTCAGCTTCAAAATCAGTCCCTCCAATGAATATTAAGGACTGATTTCCTTTAGGATGGGCTGGTTTGATCTCCTTACTGTCCATGGGACTCTCAAGAGTCTTCTCTAGCACTAGTTTGAAAGCATCAATTCTTTGTGGCTCAGCCTTCTTTATGGTCCAGCTCTCACATCTGTATATGACTACTGGAAAAAACAGAGCTTTGACTACATGGACCTATGTCGACAAAGTGATGTCTCTGCTTTTCAATGTGCTATCTAGGTTTGTCATAGCTTTTATTCCAAGGAGAAAGTGTCTTTTAATTTCATGGCTGTAGTCATCCACAGTGATTTTGGAGCCCAAGAAAACAAAGTCTGTCACTGTTTCCATTGTTTCCCCATCTATTTGCCATGAAATGATGGGACTGGATGCCATGGTCTTAACTTCTTGAATGTTAAGTTCTAAGTCAGCTTTTTCACTCTCCTCTTTCACCTTCATCAAGAGGGTCTTTAGTTCCTCTGAGTGGTTCTGATTTGGAGTCTTTCATGTGTCTGCAGTCAAATGGCAGTAGTGGCTGGAGTCATCTAAAAACTTTATTGGCTGACTGTTCATGATGACTTCTTCATATGTGTCTGGCACCTCAGCTGAAATGGCTGAAATAGCTGAGGGTCAGTCAGCATTTCCCTCCAAACATGGTCTTCCACATAGCATGGTTATTTCAAGGTAGTCATATCTTTCACATGGAGGCTGGATGTCCCCAGACTGTACATTCTAAAGATGAGTGTTCCAAGATTTAGAGATAAGAACCCACTCATCTTTTAAAATCAGTGGTTCTCAGCTGCTTTTTCTTTTTGCCCACACACCAGAGGATATTTAGTTATGTCTGATGATATACTTAGTTGTCACAAGTGTATGTGGGAGGGAAGATACAACTGGCACCTAGCTAGTACATGAAAAGGATACTATTAAACAGCCTATTGTGTACAGCACAGTCTCACATAGCAAAGAATTATTCAAACTCAAAAGTCAGTAATGCCAAATTTGAGAAATTTCGTCTTAATCTTTAGTCTCAGAACTTGCACAATGTCATTTCTGCTATATTCTATTGGTTAAAGCAGCCATAGGCTAGAAGTTTAGTCACTAGAGACTTTGGCACAAAAGCGCTCTGTGTTCAGTGATGTCAGGTGCACCTAAGGATGAAAGCAAAGTGCTTTTTGAAAACATCACGGTGAATTAATTGAATGTGTACATACTAATCAATGAAATCATTATATTTAAATTTATATGTCAAATTTGAGGTATTTTTGGATGAGCTTGATATTAAACTATGAATTTTGAGTTATCAGATTGCCCTCTATAATGAGAGTGGGCTTATTCCAATCAGCTGAAGGCCTAAATTGAACAAGAAGACTGCCTTCCCCAGGAAAAAGGAAATTCTCTGACTGCCTTTATCTGCACTATTAGCTTTCTTGGTTTTCCAAGCTGCTGGCTTTCATACTGGGATTGCAATGTTGACTGTTTTAGATATTGAGCCTATCAGCTCATACTACAGATTTAGATTTGCCAGTTTCCATAATCATGTGAGTCAATTCCTTATCTCTCAGTCATTCTCTAATTATATATATATATATATATATATATATGTATGTATATATATATGTATATATATATATATATATGTATATGTATATGTATATATTCTTTCCTACAGGTTCCGTTTCTCTGGAGAACCATGACTAATACAGAGGCACATAGTGCCGCTTTATCTTAGGTTTTCAGAATATCTGTAGTCAAACTTATGTATTCAGACAGGAGTTTGAATGATTTGTCTCTAGAGAAACTCACTCAGCTCATAGAGAATGACATTGGTAGAGATATTGCTCACAAAAGAGCCAGACTCCTACAAACCATCCCATAATGCCATTAGTTGACAAACTCCACCTAACCAGCTTTTTTAGTGTCTCATTCTTAAATATGTGTTACATATTTTAAATCACCAGAAATTTGAGAAAAGATTCTAACATTAAAGGCAGATACCAAAATAAGCCAAAATAAGGAGGGAAGGACCTTGGAGGAAACATAGCAATCCAAGGAAAAGAAAAAAAAAATTAAAAGAAAAACCAAAAAGAAATTGTAAAATTGATACTAGAGGACAGTTCAGTCTCTCAGTCATGTTTGACTCTTTGCCACCCCATGGACTGCAGAATGCCAGCCTTCCCTGTCCATCACCAACTCCCTGAGCTTGCTCAAACTCATGTCTATTGTGTCAGTGATGCCATCCATCCATCTCATCCTCTGTCATCCCCTTCTCTGCTTGCCTTCAATTTTTCCCAGCATCAGAGTCTTTTCCACAGTCTTTTACCAGAGGACAAATGTTACACTAAGAAATAAGAACAGCATGATATGAACAAAGGGAAGAACAAGAAAATAAAAAAGAAGCACACAATTCAGTAGCCGTCTTGAGATATAAGGATATATCCTAAAAAAAAAGAGAGAGAGAGAGAAGCAAAATAAGGGAGAAAGGTTTAAAAAAAAATAGAGGAGGCAACATATGGCCAGCTGCTGAAACCCCCTCCCTGCTGTGTGGTTCCCCTCCAGGGAGTTGCCTCTCAAATCTGTATTTGTCCCATTTCTCTTCTTGCAGAGCTAGCCTGGGTTGGAAGATCTGTTGAAAATGACCTTCAACCCCAAAGACACTAGGTACTTGTAGTTTGTACTGTTCTGTGATGACTGGGAAATGCAGATTTCAAGAAATCTGGCTCTTCCTGTTTGAAAAGTGAACCAGACTTAAGACAAACAAATCACCAGGATAGGAGTGGCTCAGTGCTGGGGTTAGACACTCTGTCCTCTAGCTGTGCTCTTCACCAGAACCACCAGTACATATATGGCTAGTGATCTTCCAGGCACATCCAACCCTCTGTTCACCATTTCTCCAGCAGAGTTAGGTAACCTCCAAGATGGCAGCAGTGTCCCGGGGCCCTGCCTTCAGCATGATATTCCATTGTGTAAAGGAGATACTGTACTCCATGCTTTTGACCTCATGCCTTTCATAGTAAAAGGCATTTGGGTTTTTGGGTTGTCTTTTGTTTTTGTTTCCTTTTGATCTTATTTTGACCTTTCCTCTCTTTGTCTTTTCAAGTAGACCAGATATTTTAGAGGGCAGATGATGGCCACAGGTGTAATATGCAGCTTGCTTCTACATTGTTTGGGGGAGATTTTACCTTGGATGGGAAATGGAGCCTTCATTTCACCACACCATCGTGGCACCCTCACCTTTCACTCTTCCCTCCAGTTCAGTACCTGTTGTTTCTCCTTTCAAATATGTTATTGTACTAGCTATTTCCATATGAAAGGATTCTCCTTATTTAAATAAAAAAGTAAAAAGAAAATAGGGTAATCAAATCAGAAGATCCAACATCCATGTAGTAGGAATTCTGGAAACAGAAAATAAGGAAATGGAGAATTATGGTAGCTAATCTCTAATAACAGCTCCCCAATGAGCCATGCCTCCTTGTATTCATGTCCTTGTTTACATTTCTCAGATATGGGCTGATATTTTTAAACGTTATTTTTGGCTAATAAAATGTGGGTCTCTTGGAACACACATTTTGTGGGTAGCTAGCCACCAGCCACCTTGTAAGAAATTAGGCTACTCTGAAATCACCAGCTGCATAGGTTAAAAAAAAAAAACTAGCCATGTGAAATACCATCCAAGCTGAATTCAAGCTAAAATTCTAGACAGGTGATTGAAGAAACCATCTTAAATATCTGTCCAGTTAAGTTTTTAGTTTACTCAAACTTCAACCACTACATGCCTATAGCTACATGAGAAACCTTAAGTGAGGAGTCCCTAGCTGAGTTCAATCAACTTATGTGTCTGGGTTGAGTTGACTGGCACCTCTAAACATCCACTAGGCCTCTCTCATACTGCCGTCTAGCCACCTTACTATTCTTTTATTAGCATTAACAAAAAATTGTAATTATATAATTATTTATGTGATTAAAAATATATTGATTTCCTCTGCTGGATATAAGATATATGAGGGCAAGGAAGGTCCATATTTTCTTCACAAATATAACTACCGTAACCTAATTAACACGTAGTAGGTACTCAATAAATATTTATTGACTAAATGAATTAAATAGTCTACATTGTAACACTGGTGAATGACTTACCATTTCTCACTGAATTTCTAAGATTATTTTTACAAAACAAACAAAAAATCCTATTGTGTGGAAGCTGCTTATGAGTTAATCCTATTTTGAGAGATGGTATAACCTAGCTCAAATCCTAGAAACCATGGATTGCCACAAATAAAATAAATTGATTTACCTTTGTGCTTACTTTTCTCATATATGAAAATGAAAATAATGATACCATTTGCCTCATAGGGTTGTTATATGTAAATATGTTTATATACATATGTGTGTGTAACATATATGCTTAAGAAAGTGCCTGGCACATAGTAAACACTTTTATATGTATTAAGTATTTGAAGAAGTTGTGTCAATATTGGTCAGAATTCCTAACCTATGTGGAAAAAAAACTCTTTAAGCCACTGATACAAAAATATTTCAAAATTATTCATCTCACTCTGTGATTTCTCCTTCTTCTCTCCTTTAGAAAACATGCACACACACACACACTTCCCCATTATTTGATCTGGAAATTTATGTTATTTAGTAAATTCCATCAAGCCGGGACTGCATAATACAGTTGCTAAGGATTTAAAGGTATATGTTGTCAAGTAACATAGTAAATTATAATTTTGATTTTTAATGAATATTTAACTTTTCTGAACTTAATGTTTAATTCTTCTAAAGAAATGGAAGTTATTTTGGTCTACAGTATTATGTGGTACTTGATATAACTATGTACAGACAACATTCATGGGAAAAATAACATTTAAAAAAAGAGTTTATAAAATTTGTAATAAACAACCAGAACCAACTGTAGTTACAGAGAAAATATGTGAAAGAATATGATTGTTACTCCATATAAAGTTGGACTTTTTCCTACTTACTATCTTATTTCCAGCTCCGACATGCCTTTGTTCTATGCTTCCCTTTTTGCATGAAATTTTTTATAGTATTAATAATGTTCAGCATAAGACATATTAAATATTAGAAGGAAATATTTTTAATTTAATTTAATTTGTTAACACCAAAAACTTTTTGCATTGGGGTATAGCCAATTAACAATACTGTGATAGCTTCAGGTAAACAGTGAAGGGACTCAGCCATACATATACATGTATCCATTCTCCTCAGGGGAAATATTAAAGGCAGTCCTTATCAGCAGATATGACCCTGAAGATGTGTATAGATATTCTTTTTCTTCTTGGTAGACCAATAAACTGAAACATAGTTTCCCATCTAACTACAATATGATTTCAAAGTTTATTCTCATTAAAATGTTTTTGTTCTGAGGCATGCCGTCAAGCTTATGAATGAGGCAAAACCTTTTAAGTAACAACAGAAAAGTTTACATTAAAGCTTCAGCACCATATACTCAGAAAATCAATTATTGTGATGACTCAATAATATATATTACCAAAAACTTGTGTTACCAAGGCGATACTTAAAAAAAGATGCTTCATATTGCTAAATAAAGAAAACAATAAATTAATTAATTAAAAAAAGAAACTTCAAGTGTATTTCTTGAACAACTTTTCTCTGTGGGGTTCCCTGAAGATTTTCTATACCCTTGTTTATTTCTCCCCATCTTTAGTAAAGATTGTTCTATTTTGTAGATTTATAATTTATATTCACTTTAACTTACAGTCACGGTGCACTCTCTATAAATTAGCACTCCCTTACTTCATTCCTCCCTCAAACATGTTACTATTTTTCAATCTCTTAGAAGAGAAATTGTGTGAAGCAACATTTTGATGATAAAGGGAAGCAGTTTCCAGTTAAAACATCAAAAAGAAAATACAATACCCAAGGAAGAAAATTTACTTTGGTACCAATATTATAGTAAGAAGCAATGATTCTCCTGTATGTATGTATGCTTAGTTGCTCAGTCGTGTCTGACTGGGATTCTCCAGGCAAGTATACTGGAGTGGGTTGCCCTTTCCTACTCCAGATCTTCCTGATTCAGGTACTGAACCTGTATCTCTTGTCTGCTGAATTGGCAGGCAGATTCTTTACCTCCAAACCACCTAGGAAGCTCATCCTTCTGTATGAAAACTTTATTATAGTTAAGATAATGTTGTAAGGTGAAGGTGGCTACCATTCTTCTTTGTGTAGGAGGTATAATTTCACATGAAAAGTTAAGATTACTCATTACCACAGTTCTGCCAGTCACCTGGGATGAGTTTAAAGAGGAACCCAGGATTGTTATTTTTATTTTAATCTTGGCAATAAAGGGGATCAAGGTGCTTAAAATACCAAGCTCTTTGCTAGCAGTTGAATACATTTTTTGTGGTTGAAGTATCTGGCTAGGAAGTGGGGGATCTAGGCAAGTTACCTAGATATTTAATCAGCCCTTTTAAGTTGGTTTTGATTACTGTAACATTGTAGTTACGGTAATTCTGAGACAGGGTAGGAAATGGTGCAGGACCTGCCAGCTTTGGGAAAGATGTAGAGTCAGAAGCCTATGCTTTGAAAGCTGAACTTCTGAATTTGTGCGTTTTCTTTTTTATTGTTAATATTTGTGAAGCCAGGGAAATTAGGCAGGAAAAAAAGAAATAAAGACATCCAAGTTGGAAAGAAAGAGGAAAATAATCTCTATTTGCAAATGACATGATTTTATAAATAGAAGAAACCATGAGGAAGCCACAAAATACCTGATAATTCTAATATACAAATTTAGCAAAATTGCAGGATAAGAGATCAATATTAAAAACTCAGTTGTATTTCTATGCTCTAGTAGTAAAAAATACTAAATTGAAAACAAGAAAACAATTTGTTATAGCTTCAAAAATGATAAAACACAGTAATAAATTTGATCAAGGATGTGCAAGATGTGTACATGAAGAATTATAAAATACTGTGGGAAGAAATTGCTCTGTGGGTACAGTTTCACATTTGCAAGATGAAAATCTTCAGGAGAACTATTTCATAGCACTATAAATAAACTTAGGATCACTAAACTTTAGACTTCAAAAATGAATAAGATGACAAATTTTACATTATTTGTTTTTACCTCAGTAAAAATACTGCATTATTTTAAAAAAAGAAATTAAAGACATCTTAAATAAATGGAAAGACACCAGTGTTCATGGATTGGAAGGAAATTTTGTTAATATGGCAATATTCTTCAAATCTATTTTCATACTATTATGATCCCTGTCAAATTCCAACTGCCTTTTATTTTGTAGAAATGTACATGATGATTCTAAAAATCATAAAAACTGTAAGGGACTGGGAACAAAGTTGAAGAAAATATAATTTCTTATGTCAAAACTTAATACAATGCTTTAGTAGTCAAAAGTATGGTATTGATGTGATGAAAGACATATAGATCAATGTTATAAAATTGAGAGTCCAAAAATAAACCCATGCACCTGTGGTCTATTGATTTTTGAACAGCGCCAGTATCATCCAATGGGAAAATAGTCTTTTCAAGAAATAGTGCTTGCAAATGAATGAATTTGGGATCCTACTTCACACCATACACAAATTTAACACAAGATGTATCAAAAGCCTAAATGCAAAAGATAAAATTATAAAACACTTTATATGGGTAAATATCTTTGTGACCTGGGGTTTGGCAAACTCCAGATTCTTAGATATGTCACCAATAACAAAAGCAGCAAAAGGAAAAATAGATAAATTAGATTTAATAAAAAAATTTCTGTGCATCAAAGAATTCTATCAAGAAAGTTAGAAAGACAACCCATAGAATGGGGAAAATATTTTGCAAATCATGACATCTGATAAGGGATTTCTATCTAAAATATATACATGTCTTACAACTTATTACTAAAAAGACAACCCAAGTAAAAATGGGTTAAGGGTTTGTTAGACATTTTTCCAAAGAAGTTATCCAAATTGCCAATAAGCACATGAGAAGATGTTCAACATTATTAGGGAGATGCAAATAAAAATTAACATGATTTTGAATCACTCCAAAATCACCTCAATAAGATTTCGATAATAAAAAAGACAGACAATAACAAGTGTTGGCAAAGATGTGGGGAAATTAGAACACTCATACACTGCTGGTGAGAATAAAAAATGTTGAAGCCACTTTGGAAAACTGTCTGGAAGTTCCTCAAAAAGTTAAACATAGACTTACTATATAGTTCAGTGGTTCTATTCCTACCTATGTAACCAGGAGAAAGGAAAACATACATGTACACAAAAACTTGTACACAAATGTTCACAGCATTATTTATAATTGGCAAAACAGAAACAACTCAAATATTCTTCAACAAACAATGTAGTATATCATTGCAATATAATATTATTCATCCATAAAAGAAAAGTAGTAGTGATACATGCTACAACATGGATGAATCTGAAAAATTATTCTAAGAAGCCAGACACAAAAACCATGTATTGCATGATTCCATTTCTATGAAGTGTCCAGAAGGCAAACACATAGCTACAGAAAGCAAATTAGTTGCCAGGGACCAGTGGTGGGACTGGTTGAGGGGAATGGACAGAGACCTCTGACTAGTACTTTCTTAGTTTGGTGATGAAAACATCATGGGATTAGATAGTGGATAGTGATAGTGGTTGCACGACATTGTGAATATACTAAAACCATGTAATTGTACATTTTGAAATGACTGAAATTGTGAATTTTATGCTTATTTTATCTCAGTGCAAATTTTTAAAAATATTTTCATTAAATCACAATAGAAAAAAAAGCATTATAATATTTCACTAACTGCAATTTTGGAGATATAACAAACTACAATCATCTTTGAAGATAATTTTTATTAAGATAAATCCAATAAAATGTTGTGAATACACATATTATCAGAACTTCCCTTCTGAAATAAACATTTGTCTCTTAAAAATGGAATTTCAATTGCATTTTTCCCAAGTAATATCAAAGTTATACTTGGGAAAGATAATTCTGGCTCTTACCATTACATGAAAATAGTTCAATTTCTCTATAAAGACAACCTAGAGAACCACAAGAATTTTTGAGGAAATTTTTTTGGGATCTCTCCATTTTGTGAAATTATCACATATAGGAGTAAAATTAAAATTCAAAGATTTAACACATAAATTACAGAAAAGGGTATTCACTGATAAAGTTGAAAGCATTTTTTTCTATATATTCCAGCATTATAATCACAAAGTTTATAGATAACAATTCAATGTTAGGAACTTTGTGATTAATGAACAGTATGAAGATGATGAAGATGTTTTGAAACTAAATTGATGTTAAAGAAAAGCTGTATTTATAAAATATTTGATAAAAACATTCATCTATATTAACATTACAACATAGAGGTACATATTACCAAACTATGAAACCATATAGGGCAGCTTTAGGCAATACTCTGAGACTCTTCTTTTTTTCCATCTTCTTTTTTGACCTCTTCTCTTTCGGTTATTTCTTTTCCAATTTCAGCCTTGTTTTCATCTTTTCCATCTCCTCCATCTTCTTTCTCTTTTCCTTCTTTCTTTCTTTCATCTTCCTTCTCATTTTCACCATCATCCCTTTTTCTATCTTCATACTTTTTTCCATCTTCTCCCTTTTTTCCATCTCTTTTATCTTTTCCATCTTCAGATTCTTTGCCATCTTCTTTCCCCTTCCCATCTTCATTCTCTTTTTTATCTCTTTTTTCTTTTTCATCTTCTTCCTCTTTGCCATCTTCTCCTTTCCCTTTTCTACCTTTACCTTCTTTTCCATCTCCAGTTTCTTTCTTGTCTTCTTCCTCTTTTCTATCTTCTTCTTTCTCTTTTCTCCCATCATCTTTTTTTTCACATTCTTCCCCTTTTCCATCTTTGTCCTCCTCTACATCTTCTCCTTTCACTTCTTCCTTATTTTGATCTCCATCTCCTTTTTGATCTTCTTTTCCATCTTTTGCCACTGCCTCTTTCTTTTCTTCTCCATCTTTGATATCTTCAATTTTTTCTTCTTTTATTTCCTCTATTTCTCTTTCAGGAATTGGTGCCTATAATGAATATAGAAGAAAAACCAAGATTATATTTGTAAATTTGGAACCAATTTCCCTAAATATTTAGACAGAATTATATCTATCTTATTAAATAAAGTAATTTCCTTGTGGAAAAGGTCTCCTAAGCAACATGTCATAAGGAAGCATTATATGAAATAGGTTTAATTAAAGTATCTCTACATAATCATGCACAAATGGATATCTGGAACAATAAATTTGGAAAAACCTATTCCTATAAATAATTTTCATTACAAATATGAGGAAACAGTAAATACAGAAAAAATGACATAGTCTTTCTCAATGAATAGTATACACATATACAAAATATACTTCTTGAAGAAATAATACATTTTATTTCTATATTGGTGATATTTAGGTTTACTTTGTAAACAGTTAGTTGAAAAGTCTTTTACAAGATATCATGGGATCAGTTACAAAAGATTTTCCCTATATGCCCAGGTTTAATTTATAGATTTGGCACTAAATCCCATTTTCATTGTCTTAACGATAAGACTGAAAAATGTGGTAAGATAAATATGCAATGCAAGACCTATTGGAAACATATACATAATGATTTGCTTTGCAATCTGAAGAGAGAAAAAGACTCATATGATCTTGAAAAGGGATTTACAAATAGCCCATGTACTGACAAAAGGAATAGAGGATCAGTCTATATTTAATAAGACAGTCATTAGATTATCAAGTCATGACCACTGGCATTGTTCTATGAATATCAGTGCTAACCCACTGCTCCCATACCCATTCCTGAAAATTCTCAAATTTTAAATTCATTGAGAAAGATGGTAATGATAACCCTGTATGCAAGACAGCAAAAGAGACACAGATGCATAGAACAGTATTTTGGAATCTATGGGAGAGGACTAGGGTGGGATGATATGGGAGAATGGCATTGAAACATATAAATTATCATATGTGAAATGAATTGCCATCCCAGGTTTGATGCATGATACAGGGTGCTCAGGGCTGGTGCACTGGGATGACCCAGAGGGATGGAATCGGGAGTAAGGGGGGTTCTGGAAGGGGAACACATGTATACCTATGGCGGATTCATGTCAATGTATGGCAAAACCAACACAATAATGTAAAGAAAAAAGTCTTTCTTGAATTTGTTACAATAAAAAAAAAATCATTTTCTTTCCTTTCCTCTCACTTACCACTATACTATATGCTATACACAGAATGTATGTGTCCCTCAAAATTCATATGATGAAACCTAATTTCCAATGTGATGGTATTTGGAGGTGAGGCCAAAGGGAGGTGATTAGGTCATGAGGGTAGAGCTCTCATGAAAGGGATTTATGTTCTTATAAAAGAGGCCCCAGGGAGCTCTCTCACCCTTTCTATGGTGTCAGGATGCAGCAAAAAGACTGCCATCCATAAACTAGGAAGCAGGTCTTCTGTTCAGTCCAGTTCATTTCAGTTGCTCAGTTGTGTCTGACTATTTGCAACCCCATGAACCACCACACACCAGGCCTCCTTGTCCAACACCAACTCCTGGAGTCTACCCAAAATCATGTTCATTAAGTAGGTGATGCCATCCACCCATCTCATCCTCTGTCATCCCATTATCCTCCTGCCCTCAATCTTTCCCAGCATTAGGGTCTTTTCAAATAAGTCAGCTCTTCGCATCAAGTGGCCAAACTATTGGAGTTTCAGCTTCAATGTCAGTTCTTCCAATGAACACCCAGGACTTATTTCCTTTAGGATGGACTGGTTGGATCTCTTTGCAGTCCAAAGGACTCTCAACAGTCTTCTCAAACACAACAGGTCAAAAGCATCAATTCTTCGGTGCTTAGCGTTCTTTATAGAACAACTCTCACATCCATACATGACTACTGGAAAACCATAGCCGTGACTAGATGGACCTTTGTTGACAAAGTAATGTCTCTGCTTTTTAATATGCTGTCTAAGTTGGTCATAACTTTCCTTCCAAGGAGTAAGTGTCTTTTAATTTCATGGCTACTCACAATCTGCAGTGATATTGGAGCCCTCCCAAAACAAAGTCAGTCACTGTTTCCCCATCTATTTGCCATGAAGTGATGGGACTGGATGCCATGATCTTAGTTTTCTGAATGTTGAGCTTTATGCCAACTTTTTCACTCTCTTCTTTCAATTTTATCAAGAGGCTCTTTAGTTCTTTTTCACTTTCTGCCATAAGGGTGGTGTCATCTGCATATCTGAGGTTACTGATATTTCTCCCAGCAATCTTGATTCCAGCTTGTGCTTCTTCCAGCCCAGTGTTTCTCATGATGTACTCTGCATGTAAGTTAAGTAAGCAGGGTGACAATATACAGCCTTGACGTACTCCTTTTCCTAGTTGCAACCAGTCTGTTGCTCCATGTCCAGTTCTAACTGTTGCTTCTGGACCTGCATACAGGTTTCTCAAGAGGCAGGTCAGGTGGTCTGGTATTCCCATCTCTTCAAGAATTTTCCAAAGTTTATTGTGATCCACACAGTCAAAGGCCTTGGCATAGTCAATAAAGCAGAAATTGATGTTTTTCTGGAACTCTCTTGCTTGTTCGATGATCCAGTGGATGTTGGCAATATGATCGTTGCTTCTTCTGCCTTTTCTAAAACTAGCTTGAACATCTGGAAGTTCATGGTTCACATATTGCTGTAGCCTGGCTTGGAGAATTTTGAGCATTACTTTACTAGTGTGTGAGATGAGTGTAATTGTGCAGGTTCTCAGCAGATATCCAAAAACGTTGGTGTCTTCATCTTGGACTTCCCAGCCTTCAGAACCATGAGAAATAAATTTCTGCTGTTTATAAGCTACCCAGTCTGTGGTATTTTGTTATAGCAGCCTGAACAGACTAAGACACTATGGAGTTATACTCATTCAATGTTTCTCAACTTTTAAACTACGAGGCAAACAAGATTTTTTTCAGTTGCACCCATTATTAAACTTTCAAATGGACAAATTGGAATATACCTCTATAATTTTGGCTCCTCCATTTTCAGCAGTTTCATTGTTGCATTCTTTAACAACTTCTTTCTTGGTTTCAGCAATGGTTTCGGCACTTGCATCTGTGTTTTTTCCCATCATATCATTTTTGGTCTTCATCTTCTGTCCAGCAACACCAAACAATAAAAAGATAAATACACAGTATAACTGGTATGTTGATTAAATGGCCCAATTATTTTACCTGCTATTGTAATAGTTTATGGAAAAGCTTTAAAATATCCATATAAACTTAGTATCAACAAAAGTAACACTTGATACTTTCAGTGTCATTATAAACCTGAAATGGCATTAAAATGAATACTATTCCTCTGATATGAATCAAAGTTTCTCTTAGACGAGAAGTGACAAGTTGGAATGCTGACCAGTATCTACTCAGGGCCAATTGCCAGCATCAGGTTAAATTTTGATAAATTAATTGTCTTTGATTAGAGGGGACCAGTTTATCCCTGTCATGTTTAATAATTAGCAACAGGGTTTTTGATTGCAGAGTCTCCATTGGTAGTAATTAAGAAAAATACTAAGTTAGGGAAAGTGCCAATTTAAATATACTTGAAAGAGATCACTTGAGGATATTAGTGATTCAATATTTAGGGCTACACATTTTAGAATGATTTGAATCATGATTTCTTTATAAGAAAGCTCTTTGCCCTAAGTATATATGTGGTATAAAGGGCACTGGATTAAGGGGCCAGCAAACATGTGTTTCAGAGAAGGCAATAGCACCCCACTGCAGTACTCTTGCCTGGAAAATCCCACAGACGGAGGAGCCTGGTAGGCTGCAGTTTATGGGGTTGCTAAGAGTCCGACACGACTGAGCGAATCCACTTTCACTTTCACTTTCATGCATTGGAGAAGGAAATGGCAACCCACTCCAGTGTTCTTGCCTGGAGAATCCCAGGGATGGGGGAGCCTGGTGGGCTGCCGTCTATGGGGTCACATAGAGTTGGACATGACTGAAGTGACTTAGCAGCAGCAGCAGCAAATATGTATTTTAAATCTGGATCTGTTTCTTTCTTGATGTGATCTTGAGCAACAGCATAAATTTCTTTGTGTTTATTTTTTCAAATATAAGAGAGAGTAATATCCTACTAGGATAAGAAGCAAATGATAAAATATATGTGAAATTACTTTGGAAACTGTAAAAGGCAATATAGATATGTTATTATCCTTTTAACACATGAGAAACTGAGAGCCAAGGAAGGTGAAGTGTTTTTATATTATGTTTTATTCTAGTACTTTTTTAAAATAAGAAATAAACAGTGTTTACTATTTTAACAACTTATAAGTTGAGTACATAATTTTATAAATAATGACCTTGAAATGTGAAATAGAGAAAAACCAAACAGAAACTTTCTCTTCTATTGTCATTTACTATGATTAATAACACTATGGCCATAGTTTTAGCTAGGTCTTTTTTAAAAATTTATTAATTTATCTTTTTCTTTACATTATCGTGTTGGTTTTGCCATACATTGACGAAAATCCGCCATGGGTATACATGTGTTCCCCTTCCAGAACTCCCCTTCCACCTCTTTCCCGATTCCATTCCTCTGGGTCATCAGGATTTCAAAGCATTTTATGGAAACAACTGTAATGTAGTTTCTTCAATCACAAAATTATGAGATTAGATGATTTCTAACATTTCTGCTAGCCTTAATGTTTTATGATGTTAAGAATTCAACCCAAAGCCAGTGTTCTATGACAACCTAGAGGGGTGGGATGGGGAGGGAGGGGGAGTTTAAGAGGGAAGAGACATATATCATATGTATACCTATATCTGATTCATGTTAATGTATGGCAGAAACCATCACAATACCATAATGTAATTATCCTCCAATTAAAAATAAAATAAAATTAAAAAAGATTTCCACCTATCCTTAAAACATCAACAATGCCTCAATAAAGAATTCTAAAAAGAAATAAAATCATATTATATTCACAAACATTTACATGTAAATAAAGGTAAATATAGGGGGAAAAGTAAGCTTAATATTGAGGCTATTTCTCTTTTTATTATCTTCTAGCCACAACACCAGAGCATAGATGCCTATATAAAATCAATTGTGTGCATTTGAAAATAATGTATGTGAAAGCACTTTGCAAATTGTTCAGTATTATCAAATGTTAGTTACTGTTATTATCACAAAACATTACTTTGGTTACTACAGTTTACACCTTGTATTTTCCCAGGAATATTGGTATTGTAACTGTATGAAATCAAAAGCATGTACATTTTATGGGCCTATCCAACTAAATTTTCGTTTTGTCTCTTCCTCGGGAAAATATCAATACACAATAAACAAGCACAGAACACAAACAAATATTTCCTACTCAAAGGGCTGACATGTACCATATGGTATGATGTATAATGTAATATGGGGCTTCCCTAGTGGTTTAGTGGTAAAGTATCTGCCTGCCAATGTTGGAGAGGCAGTTTTGATTCATGAGTCGCGATGATCCTCTGGAGAAGGATATGGCAACCCACTCCAGTATTCTTGCCTGAGAAATTCCATGGATAGAGGAGCCTGGCGAGCTACAGCCCATGTTGTTGCAAAAGAGTCGGACATGACTTAGCGACCAAATCACAACAAAACAAATAATGTAATATATGACTAACTGAAAATAAAGCAAAATGATCAACTGTATGCCTTTCAAAAAAACTATTTCTGAAGAAAAGCAAGTTTCTCTCAATATTGCTTGCTGAATATTTACCCTCGGAGTTGATGCCCTTTTGGACTTCAACTCTGGTAAAACGGGCACAGGCAACTGCAAAAGAAAAAAAAAAAGAAGTTCAAATCACGGGGGAAGAAAGAGAAGACATCATAATTGAAGAAAGATCACTAACTAAAATTCAACCTTGTGATTAAAATAAATGAGTGGTATACTAACGCATATATATGGAATTTAGAAAGATGGTAACGATAACCCTGTATGCAAGACAGCAAAAGAGACACAGATGTATAGAACAGTCTTTTGGTCTCTATGGGAGAGGGCAAGGGTGGGATGATATGGGAGAACGGCATTGAAACATGTAAATTATCATATGTGAAATCAATCGCCAGCCCAGGTTTGATGCTTGATACAGGGTGCTCAGGGCTTGTGCTCCGGGATGACCCAAAAGAGATGGAATCGGGAGGGAGGCGGGAGGGGGGTTCTGGAAAGGGAACACATGTATACTCATGGTGGATTCATGTCAATGTATGGCAAAACCAACACGATAATGTAAAGAAAAAATAAAGAAGCAAAAAAAAATTAAAAAAATAAAATAAATGGGTGGAGTTCAAACTGAAAACTAGGACAAAAATATTTCCTTGGTGAGAAAGTTTTTCCTAAAACATCAAAAATAAATCTTGTATTAAATGACTAACATTGTCCAGGGTCCCCTGAAGTCTAAAATTACATTTTACAATACATAGGCAACTTTTTTTAAAAAGACTACTTACAGCAGACAGTCTGGCTGATCTTCTCTTTGGCTATAAGTTAAAAATAATTATCAGTTAAGAGAATTATGGATACAAAAAACTAGAAATATTTATATTGTAGTGAAAATATTTAGTGTAACACTATATATATGTTGTCATTAAGCAACCTAGATGCCCATCAACTGACAAATGGATAAGAAAGCTGTGGTACATATACACAATGGAATATTACTCAGCATTAAAAAAAATTCATTTGAATCAGTTCTACTCAGGTGGACGGAACTGGAGCCTATTATCCAGACTGAAGTAAGCCAGAAGGAAAAACAACAATACAGTATACTAACGCATATATATGGAATTTAGAAAGACGGTAACGAGAACCCAGCATACCAGACAGCAAAAGGAACGCAGATGTATAGAGCAGACTTGTGGACTCTGTGGATGAAGACAAGGGTGGGATGATATGGGAGAATGGCATTGAAACATGTTAATTATCATATGTGTAATCAATCGCCAGCCCAGGGTTGATGCTCGGGGCTGGTGCACCGAGATTTCCCGGGGGGGAGGGAATCGGGAGGGAGGTTCTGGAGGGGGAGCATATGTAAACCCATGGTGATATCATGTCATTGTATGGCAAAACTAATAAAAATAAATAAATAAATAAATATATCTGAATTTTCCAACTCCCCTCAAAAAAAGATGGTAATGAGAACCCTGCATGCGAGACAGCCAAAGGAACGCAGATGTATAGAACAGACTCGTGGACTCTGTGGAAGAGGGCAAGGGTGGGATGATATGGGGGAATGGCATTGAAACATGTTAATTATCATATGTGAAATCAATCGCCAGCCCAGGGTTGATGCTCGGGGCTGGTGCACCGAGATGTCCCAGGGGGAGGGAATCGGGAGGGAGGAGGGAGGGGGGTTCTGGAGGGGGAGCATATGTAAACCTATGGCGGTTTCATGTCATTGTATGGCAAAACCAACACAATAAAATAAATAAATAAATAAATAAAAGAAGTATTGTGAGCTTGAATAAAAAGTATAATTGAACAAATAAAAATATAAGTTTGATTGTTCCCTTCTCTAGACTCTTCATATGCTTAAGAAAAAAATTCCAAATTAAACTTCAATTGCTAGGCTAAATTAACACAATGGCTAGTAACAATTAGTATATTTAGAAATGAAAATATATCCCTTTCTTGCAAACTGACAAAGCAATTCTTTCATTAAAAGGAAGAAGCTCTCTCCAGATCTTAAACACAATACCATCCTAAGTCCCAAGAAGTTTGGAGTTTTCAGTACCTACTATTTCTTAGAGAGACCTCTGGCATACCATATTGGTACTCATATGGTACAAATACACTAGCCAGCATTTAGGTTTTAGCTGCTTATGTGTCAATTTTATAAAACAAGTGAATTTTTTCAGACAAACTCTAAAACTAAAGAAACTCACCTCTTGCTTCATATCACCTTGACCTGCAGCCTATTCAGGGGAGAAAACCACACAGAAATAAGGTCTTTGATATAAATGTATAGATCTGAAAATACTGCCTATAGATTGCAGTCTGCAATATAACAGCTTTTTCCTGGATTTCTGCTCAAGTGGCCACCCGTTATTGCCTAGTAGCATGCTGTCTACTAACGTGCAAATACACACCAAGATGCAAATGAATTCACAAGACATGTTTATACAACTGATAGTCAATTTCATCCTTTTGTATAAACTGTATCTCCTAAAAACAAACTTTAATTTTAAAATTCACCTGTTGTAGCTCGTTTTAAAGCCAAAAAGGACGAGGGAGGGCGAGCAGAATGAAGGGCGGAGCTTCATGCAACTTCCCCGTCTGTTTAGCCTCATGCTTGAGATGTCATTGCACTTATCTGACACTCGCTTATCCCCTCCATGTTCTGCAGACAAGAACTACAATCCCCACAATCCTTTACGGCGGCAGTGGGGGGCGGTTTACCTCTTTGTTACAACGTCAGCGCGTTTTTATGAGAAGCCGGCTGCGGATTTTAAAACTTCCCGCCACTACCTGCTACAAGGTTGCTGTCAGCTGTAAAATCGCAAGATCCATTGCACAAGCCTAGAAAAGCGCAGCGGCGGGAATCACAGGAAAGGGGTTGGTGATTAGAAACCATTGCTTTCTGTCCTTTTAGACTGGGAATTACTAAGTTATTGCACGAGTCATACAGCCCCAGAGCACCGGGGAATTTCAGTCTTATTCCTATTTCTAAAAACAGGGAAGACAAACGAATAGAGAGGAATAATATTTAAAATCATAACGCTTTACATGAGAGCAGTATTTTACAATTTTATCAAGCAACGAAACAGCGGTCGATGTCACTTCTAAGGGACCCTCTTTCCCCCCCAAACAAACAAACAAACAGATCAACACCGACTGTGAATTTCTTTCTTGTCCAAGAGAGGATTTTTTAAGTGAGAGTTTGCAGGAGACCAGCAGCCCTTGAATAGCTCATATCAATTCTTCATGTCTAAAGTGAGCAAGTCCATGCTACCCCAAGATCATGCAACTTCCCCGTTTATCTGACGCATTTCTCTTATCATTCTTCCACCTTTAGACAGTGAGCTTGGAGAGTCTCAGACCTCTCGGCCCTAAAGCTGCTATTACAGCGGTGACTCTTTCCCTTCCCCAGGACAGTTTGAAGTCTGCGCCGCCTAATGGCACAGGATTACCACTGCAAAGCCATCTGGCTTGACAAGAAGTGGAGGAGGGAAAAAAAAAAGAAAAAGAAAACGGGAAGAACAAAGGCAAATAAATACGGGAGAAAGCCATGGCCTTCATTCCCCCAAACGGGACGGTTCCTGGAGGAAAGCTGGAGGCTGAGGAGGAAATTAGTGCCTGAAAGTGTGGTTGGGAGAAGAGTTCTCCAATAGGGTAAGCGGAGGAAGGGAGGTGGGGTAGGAACAGACAGCACAGCGCTATGGCTGTTTGTAATTCAGAACGGAGACACCTCTCAAACGATTCTTTCCCTTAAACAAAACAAGCCAAAAGTGAACTACTAGTTGCGTGAAAGACCATCCTCAACCTTATACTAACCGATATTTGCCCTTCCCTCCCCTTATGCACCTCACAAAATCGAACTAGAAGCCAAAATGCTTTTTTAAAAAGTCTTTGCCAATTAGGAAATATGTATTTCAGTCGCTAATACCCCTTCTATCTTCCTATTTTACTTACCTTTCTTTTGGGCATTGTTGCAGCTCTCTATAGGAGATCTTAGCAGTCAGCAGGAAAAAAAAAAAGCCGAAAACAGTCTCTACACGACCGCTCAGAGAACAACTGAGTTTTCAATGAACTAATTAAAGTACGACCTGTACTTGCCTTCAAAAAAAAAAAAAAAACCCTCTGGTTATTGGCAACATTAAGCGCACCAAGACTCAACCGAACTACTTGAATGGTTAGCAGGAGTGGGAGCCAAATTGGAGTGACAGGCTGTCAGACCAATAAGGGGAGTGACCAGCCCAGGGGGCGTGGCCCACGGACTCCCGAAGCCCTCGAAGGCTGCCTGCTCCGACTGCTGGTGGGGTAGAGGAGCACCTTGACTTAGTGGACACAAAGGGCTGAAGCATAAAACCGCCGGGAAAGCTGGGATTGTCCTTATCGGTTCTCTGTTCTTTTTTTCCCTTTATGTAATAATAACCAGAGAAAGTCACTGCACTTGCTTTCTCCACAGTCTCCAAAAGTTTCTTCCTGGAAGAAAAGTGCTTTTCAGACAGGACTTGGCCTAGGCTCCAGTCTTTCCATTCTACCTTTGGCAGGAGGATGTAGATGACATGAAAGGAGTACTCATTCAGAAAGTAGAAAAGAGTGAAGCTGTTTCTCAGGTTGTGGGGACTTTGCACCACACCAGAATTGTTGTCCACGCAGGATCAGGGTGCCAAAACGGGGCATCTTTCACAGATGGAGAGCCACAAAACTGGGAACTGTAAGAGCAAGAGGAACCTGAAGGTGCGGACATCTGATAGATACCACTATCCCAGTTGGTGAGAGTTCACCAAGAATTCAATGGGACTCCGTGTAAGGTAACAAAGAAGGACTATATAGAGGAAAAAGTCTGATACAATGGATTATGAATCCAAAGGCGGTATTTAGTGAAGGAACTCGGGAAGATACCACACATGAAAGTGTTTAGGGTAGAGAGCCTGGACTAGGATAAAGCAATTAAAGAACTCATTTCTGGACCAAATTTAAGGATGCGCCACAGACTCAGGAGATTAGGATGAGGCCATTGAGGTGAATCATGCAAGTGTTAAGTGCGTGTGTTCTAAGTCATTTCATTCATGTCCGACTCTTTCCAACCCTATGGACTGTAGCCCACCAGGCTTCTCTGTCCATGGGATTCTCCAGGCAAGAATACTGGAGTAGATTCCCATGCCCTCCTCCAAGGGATCTTCCTGACCCAGGGATGTAACCCGCATTAAGAGGCGAGTTCTTTACCACTAGCGCCACTTGGGAAGCCCCGCAAGTGTAAGGTAGGATCTTGTTTTTATTTAAAATTGACATTTTGTTCATCATGGACTTAAAAAAAAACCTTTAATTAGCTCTTTAAAGTAGTGCATTAAGCATTTATCTTTATTATCGAGTTTTGGGGTGCCCCTTATTATAAATTTGTGCCTGAGTGCCCCCTAACCTCACCCTAGTCCTAGTCATCTTTAGGTGGCTTTCTACTCTAAAAGAGGCTTTTATTTGCTTTCTAAAGGTAGTTTCTGAGCCTTAAAGTTTGTTAGAATGGGGGTGCGGATTGGTGAATAAGGTACTTGAAGATAATAATGAGCAAAAATGTAGGATTTTGAACCACTTTCTCAGAATGCCTTGGTTTGGTTTTTAGTAACAGCTAATTGGATTTAATCATGTTCCAACAACAGCTGAAATCCCTATGCTGAAAGGTTGATCAGAAAAGGAAATTAACCTTTTGAACAGTTACTTAAAAGAAGAAATCCACTTGTGTTCATGTGAATTAAAAATTAGCATCATCAGTTTAAAAAAGAAATATTCATAGCTGCTATAGAATACCAAACAATCCCTTCAAACTAAAATATAACCTAAGAGAAAAACTCATCATTTTCACCATTGCCCATTCTTTCCCAGCACCTACAGTGTGGAATTAAACAGATCAGGTAGTAAAGACTGACTGAAAGCTGTTTCTCTCAGTTTCTC
The DNA here is from genome assembly GCA_007570785.1 of Antilocapra americana. Lineage (NCBI taxonomy): Eukaryota > Metazoa > Chordata > Mammalia > Artiodactyla > Antilocapridae > Antilocapra > Antilocapra americana. Next base: position 3,730,968 of record ML663483.1, on the reverse strand, counting down.
TCCTCCAACCTCAATGTGTTCTGATTCAAGTAGGTAAATCAGAAAGACATTTAAATTTCTTCCTTTCCCCGCAGTTATTGGGATCATCCCTAGATGCTCTAGATGCCTCCTTTTTTTCTTTTACTTTTTAAAAATTATTTATTTATTTTAATTGGAGGCAAATTACAATATTGTAGTGGTTTTTGGTGAAGGTATTTTTGGATTAACCTAGGTATGTTTCAATCATTTTATTTACCACAAGTTAGAAAGTAAATATAAAATTTGGGTTCAACATAAGGATTGCTTCATAAGGATAAGGAGAAACATGAAAGGAATAAAAAAATGTGTCAACACTGGAACACATTCAACAAATTTGCATTTAGCATTATTTTGTGAGTTGGATTTTGTTTTTATGGACTAGGCTATGAAACTATAAAACTCTGAGGTATACAAAGTTGCATCATGGTTTCTGCCCTTAAAAATGTAGGATAAAGCAAGCAGATGCACACATATTTAAAAATCAAAAACTTTCTTGTATCATGTGAGTGGTGCAATCTAAATCTAATAATAAAACAGAAGGAAGCTATCATTTAGGACTGAGATCATCGGAGACGTTTTTTGTTGAGGAGGTAGTATTTGACTTGGCTCTGAACTACTGGATAAACTGTTACAGCAAATGCAGAGGCAGGAAAACTGTGTGCTTGTTTGGGGAACAGAATGCCTAGTCCAAGTGAATTGAAACAAATGATCATGAGGAATCTTGGGAGGCAAGGCTTAGTTTGAAGGCAAAAGAAAAATGTGCAGGTCAGTGGGAAGATTCCTCTTAAGTTTGTCAGCAATTTCTCTCTTTGGTCAATTTCCCTTTCTTCTGGTCTAACCTGTTGTATTTGTGATTTGTATCTTATCCGATTGAAAAAAAGAGTCATGCATTCGTAATAAAATTTTCTAAGGTTGAAATATTTCTCTAATATCTGAACACCACCCTCATGTTCTTCTTTTCAATCATTAACTATGACAGTCTTTTGTAGAAACCAATCTGTCCTAGGCTTTTTTCCTTTGCTATATTATTACCTCCGATTGCAGCCCTAATCTCTTATACCTTTGCTTATCAAATGTCTATCAAATAGTTCAGACCCAAGTAAAATTACCACTTCTTTGACAAAATTCTTCTCCAGTCATTTCAGCCCTAAAAGATTCTACCTTCTTGTTAAACTATAGACTTTAAATTGTATCACTCATATGACTTAAGCAAGCTTTGATATTTTCCACCAACTACTATTATACAACCTCATATTGACTTGACATTGTATATACTTATTTTTCCTTGCCTA
>ML663483.1:3695116-3729558 GCA_007570785.1 Antilocapra americana | reverse complement strand
ATCCTGTAGAATTCCCTAACTTTAAAACTATTTTTCTAAAATTGAGGAATTATTCCTTAAGTAAATTTTTTTAAAAGTAAAAGTTGCTCAGTCATGTCCAATTCTTTGTGATCACATGAAATTCTCCAGGCCAGAATACGGAGTGGGTAGCCTTTCCATCCAGGGAGTCTTCCTAACCCAGGAATTGAACTCAGGTCTCCTGCACTGCAGGTGGATTCTTACCAGCTGAGTCACAAGGGAAACCCAACAATACTGGAGCAGGTAGCCTATCCCTTCTCCAGGGGATCATCCTGACCCAGGAATTGAACCAGGGTCTCCTGCATTGCAGGTGGAATCTTTACCAGCTGAGTCACAAGGGAAGCCCTAAGTAAAATTTTTATGTTTATATAACTGTCAAAGTAAGAATTTTATTGGCTCATTTAAAAAATACATTGGCTTACTTCTCTTTTTAAATTAGTTATTTGTGATGGGAGTGTTCTCTGTGCACTTGAGAAGAAAATGATAGATACCTAATAAAAACCTACTATATTTCAATAGGAACTCTACTCAGTGCTCTGTGGTGACCTAAATGCGAAGGAAATCCAAAAATGAGGGAATATATGTATACATATAGCTGATTTACTTTGCTGTACAGCAGAAATTAAAACAACAGTGTAAAGCAACTACAGTCTAATAACAATTTTCAAAACAAATTGTTTATTAATGACAATGAAGGTTGATTGCTGGACAGTTCTCCACAGGACTCCCGAATTTCCCCTGGGTATTAAGCATGCCTAGTGCCACTATCAAAACTTACATTAGCTGTAGCATGCCCATTTAGTAATCATTGGGAAATGACACAGGGAGATACAAAAAATTATACAGGAAAAATACCAATATTAAAATCTTTGAGACAGAGAACCCAAAAGAAAGTATTAAGTGTTTATGAGAAAAGGTTTGCTAGGTGGTCAAGATAAAAAAGGTCTTCAAATGTTCTGTATATACATAGTTTAAAATGATATATATGTTGCATTATTGAAAGTATTTCTCCAAATACTTCTTTGCATGCAATGGGATCCCAAAAATCCTGTTTGGTTAGTAATACTATCTTCTTTCCATATTAAATTATCTTTAATTTTGGCCTCATCCATTGCCATTATAATATATATTATATTTCTAAAAATGAAAAAAAATTAGGATTATTGTTATATTAGCAAATAATGAGGAGATTATGTAATTAACATTATGTAATTAAAATTTGTGTTTTACATGCATTGACAGTTGGTATTTTCAGAGGGAAAAATAAATGGTAAATCTACAGTGAGCCATAAAATGCATAAATACACTTATTTTTGAGACTTCTATAAAATCGATCTGAGTAATTTGCTAAGATTTCTCTTAGAATTTAAGTGACAGCACTTACCTGAGACACAAAAATTAAAGTCCTGAAGACACAAATCTTCCCATAACTTTATTCACTGTAGGCCAGAGACTAATAAAATAGCAAATTAATGAGTGATCCCTGATATGAAGGATCTGGAAAGTAGCTTTCCAATGGAAAAAATAATGGAGCTGTTTTCTAGGGAAAATAAAGGAATATAAAGCAGTTTTATTTTTTTATTGCAAAATGTCTACCTACTTTCAAAGTGATTATTTGAGGGAATATTATTTTTAGGCTCTCAGACCTTAAAGCTTAAAGGAGACTATTGGAGATTTCTAGTTTAATCACTTTGGATTACAGATGAATAAATTCCAATCCAGGGAGTTAAATGACATGCCCAAGATCATCTATTAAATGCAGAGTAGGCTTTTTTGGTCGTATACTAAAAAATGTATCTGTGGTTGTGATATTAACAATTTTATAGCTTATGCAGAAATGTTAGTTACTATACAGTCCATGGAATTCTCCAGGCCAAAATACTGGAGTGGGTAGCCTTTCCCTTCTCCGGGGTATCTTCCCAATCAAGGGATCAAACCCATGTCTCCCACTTTGCAGGCAGATTCTTTAGTAACTGAGCTATAAGGAAACCCAAGAATACTGGAGTGGGTAGCCTATCCCTTCTCCAGGGGATCTTCCTGACCCATGAATTGAACTGGGGTCTCCTGCATTGCAGGTGGATTCTTTACCAACTGAGCTATCAAGGAAGCCCAAACTATAAGGCATATTTGATAAATACAGATTTTGTTTGATTGAAGTTTCTTCAAAATTCAAGAAGAAACTCTGGCCATTAGCCTGCTTCAGATACTTTTTTAAATATAAATTTATTTATTTTAATTGGGGGCTAATTACGCTACAATATTGTAGTGGTTTTGCCATACATTGGTATGAATCCGCCATGGATGTACATGTGTTCCCCATACTGAACCCCCCCCACATGTGTTTCCCATCCTGAACCCCTCCTCCCACCTCCCTCCCCATCCCATCTCTCAGGGTCATCCCAGTGCACCAGCCCTGAGCACCCTGTCTCATGCATCGAACCTGGACTGGTGATTTGTTTCACATATGATAATATACATGTTTCAATGCCATTCTCCTAAATCATCTCCTAATCATCCATTCTCCTAATCATCCCACCCTTGCCCTCTCCCACAGAGTTCAAAAGACTGTTCTATACATCTGAATCTCTTTTGCTGTCTCGCATACAAGGTTCTCGTTACCATCTTTCTAAATTCCATATATATGTGTTAGTATACTGTATTGTTGTTTTTCCTTCTGGCTTACTTCACTCTGTATCCAAAAGACTGTTCTATACATCTGTGTCTCTTTTGCTGTTTCGCATACAGGATTATCATTATCATCTTTCTAAATTCCATATATATGCATTAGTATAATATATTGGTGTTTTTCCTTCTGGCTTACTTCACTCTGTATAATAGGCTCCAGTTTCATCCTCATTAGAACTGATTCAAATGTATTCTTTTTTAATGGCTGAGTAATATTCCATTGTGTATATGTACCACAGCTTTTTTATCCATTCGTTTCCTGATGAATATTTTATGCTTATTTACTTTTTTATACTTTTTTATGTTTATCAATGGATCCTCATTTCATCTATAATCTTTTTTAAAATATAAATCATAGAATTTTATTTTTAATAATTTAACTTTTTAATTTATTTTAATTGGATGATTGCTTTACAATATTGTGTTGGTTTCTGCCATACAACAATGTGAATCAGCCATAAGTATACGTATATCTCCTCGTTCTTGAACCTTTCTCCCACCCCCACCATCCCACTCCTCTAGGTCTTCACAGAGCACCAGGCTAAGCTACCTGTGTTATACTATACAGCAGCTTCCCACTAGCTATCTGTTTTACATGTGCTAGTGTATATAGGTTAATGTTACTCTATCAATTCATCACACTTTTTCTTTATGATCTTAAACTTGAATTCTCTAGTCAGTTTTCAATGACCTCAAGAAAGTAGAACTCAGGGGAGAGAAATTCTACTTTCACTTTTTGTTTTTTGGTCTAAGGTAATTCCAGGGAATGTGGATTTTTCACCTAGTGCTAAGTCACTTAAGTCATGTCTGACTCTTTGTGACCCTTGGACCATAGCCTGCCAAGCTCCTCTGTCCATGGAATTCTCCAGACAAGAATACTGGAGTGAGTTGCCATCCCCTCCTCTAGGGGATCTTCCTGACCTAGGGATTTAGGTGCAAGTGGATTCTTTACCCTCTGAGCCACCTGGGAAACCCTAGTTCTCTTAAATTTACTAAATTCTATCTACTGTGCTTTGTGGTTTTGGTATGGTTAGTGTCTACTTATTTGAAAAGACCCTGATGCTGGGAAAGATTGAAGGTGGGAGGAGAAGGGGACGACAGAGGATGAGATGGTTGGATGGCATCACTGACTCAGTGGGCATGAGTTTGAGTAAACTCTGGGAGTTGGTGATGGACAGGGAGGCCTGGCGTGCTGCAGTCTATGGGGTCGCAAAGAGTCGGACATGACTGAGCGACTGAACTGAACTGAGTATCTATTTTTGCATGAAATATGAGACTTTTAAAATCTTAAAAATTTTCTGATAGTTTAGCATCAGCCTTGTCTTACAAAAACATAGATATTAATCTATAGCTTATAAACTACTAAGATATATATTGGGACACTTCTACAAGGTATGTGACATCTTTAGTTTAAAACAATTAAATTTTGGCTTTTTATATTTTTAATTCAGTTCAGTTCAATCGCTCAGTCGTGTCTGACTCTTTGCAACCCCATGAACCACAGTACACCAGACCTCCCTGTCCATCACCAACTCCCAGAGTCCACCCAAATCCATGTTCATTGAGTTGGTGATGCCATCCATCTCATCCTCTGCTGTCCCCTTCTCCTCCTGTCCTCAATCTTTCCCAGCATCAGGGTCTTTTATATTTTAATTTATCTTCATGTTTCAAACTTCTTCCATCTCATTAGAAAGCTCACTAATGCTGGTTATCCTTATAAAATAATTTATAAAAAATTAATAGTTAATTCCCTCGTGGTCAAGTAGTTAAGACTAGGCACTTTCACTACATAGGCTCTATTTCGATCCCTGGGCAGTGAACTAAAATTTCACAAGCCATGCAGAGTGTTCCCCTTCTCCAAAAAAGAATTAATAGAAAATGTTGGTAAATATCCCATGCTGTCCAATTGAGATTAGAGCCTATTTTCAATACAAGTCAGATAAGAAAGAGTGCATTGAAGAATAGAGAAAATAAGATCCACTGAAGAAGAATCATTAAGAAATAATCTCTAAAGAGTCATTTTGAGGAGATTATATATACACATGTCTGTATTCTTAAATTCTAAGGACCTGGAAGAAAACATTTACTGCAAGGTTTTCCCTATTACTTATTTTTCAAGGAATCATTCTTTTTGTTTGTTTGTTCCTATCCTGTTTTTATTGTCAGTCTGTGTTGAATTTGTTTGTTAAACAATAGCTGACATGCTTCACTCATTTCCCATTTACTTAAAACCTGGGAAATTATCACTTATACTGAAGTGAGTAACCATTCAAGCAAATGGGCATGTTCAATTTTTATAAGTTTTAGTGACAATAGTATAAGTCTACATTTATATATATATATATGTATATATATAAATATATATATATATATATATAAACTATATATATATATTATTGTAAGTAAACTAAGTAAGTATATCTTTGGAGTGTCTTCCCTTGGTTTCAGTGTTAAATTGTCTAAATGCAAATAAGAAGATATTTTTAAAAATACGCCCATAGTTTATTTGTTGGATTATATTTCATTTAGTCTTTTTCATGTATGTATTCATTGCTGATACAAATTAAAGGGAAAATAGAATTACTCCCTCAGTCTCCTTTTGTTTTTATGTTCTAGTTTACTTCCAAATTTATTGTAATTGTCATTCATCACTTGATTTCTCCTGGATAAGGCCCACACTGGAGATTTTTAAAAAGTAATACATGCTATTTTGACTCATTAGGCATGTTTTATTCTGTGAAAAACATTATTTGTGTAGCTTTTAAAAACATAAACATTATTTTGTGAGTTTATGTTAACTTTTGCCCATTAAAGTAGCATCCTATTGTATTTAATCATTTTAATTTTTTATTTAAAATAATTGTGACAGGATAATTTCTTTAAATATTAATTTGTATATATATATTTTTCAATTCAAGAATTTAGCCAAATTTTTGTGTTTCTTCTCAGCCAGTGACTGATGGCTATGCTTTGGGAACTACATGGCTAAGTTTTTGGAATTGTGGAACTTGTTTATCAAAGGAAAGTTGTTGCTTAGTCTCTAAGTCATGTCCAACTTTCTTGTGACCTCATAAACTGTAGCCTGCCAGACTCCTCTGACCATGGGATTTCCCAGGCAAGAATATTGGATTGGGTTGCCATTTCCTTCTCCAGGAGATCTTCCTGATCCAGGGATCGAACCCCTGTTTCCTGCATTGCAGGCAGATTCTTTATCACTGAGCCACCTGGGAAGTCCCTTATCAAAAGGAAGAATGTGTCCCAAAGAGTAGAAGAGGAAAAAAAAGAGCCATACTGTAGGGGACTTTGAACTTTTCTCAAGGCAGAGGCAGTGATAAGAAATGGGATAATGAGACCAGATACTATTTGCACATAGTGTCCCAGAATGAAATGTGTCTCTGGAATGCCAAATCAGGTAGTGGAAATACTGTAAGAGGGATATTTATGATAATAATTGGAATAGAAGTGCCTCAGGGACAGGTAGCAAGAATCAGCACTGGCGAGAAGCACTACTTTATAAGCTCACAAAGACAAACACATGCCCACTTCTTTTATCCTGGCCAGCACTTAGTGTCTTAAACTGTATTAATTTCACATGTCTTTAACTATGAATGAAGAACATCTTTATATATGTTTGATGGCCATTTGTATTTTGTGTATGTGAATATTTGACCATATCCTTTATTTTTCTATTGGATTTTTCTCTTTCATCTTTTGAACTTTTTATAGTGGTAGGTTTTTTCCAAACAAAAGATTTAAGTTTTTATGTAGTCTTATCACTTTTTCTATATAACTTATTGGTTATATTTTTATTTTTTTAATTTTCTTTACTTTATTGTGTTGGTTTTGCCATACATTGACATGAATCCACCATGGGTATACATATGTTCCCCCTCCAGAATCCCCCTCCCTCCTCCCTCCTGATTCCCTCCCCCTGGGTCATCTGGGTGCACCAGACCCAAGCATCAAACCTGGGCTGGCTATTGATTTCACATATGATAATTAACATGTTTCAAAAAGAGAATGGTTATATTTTTAGAACTTCGCCATGCCAAAATTATAAACATATCCTTTTATACTTCTGTCTAGAAATTATATAGTTTCACTTTTTATATTTGAATATTTGCTAAGTCCTGTGGACTTTATTTTTTTAAAGAGTGAATGGAAATACAGTTTAGTTTTTTCCCAAAATATAAGTCAGTTGTGTCAGCATAGAACTTATCGTCTATAAGTGAAGAAACTGAGATCTAGAACAATGAAGCAACTCATCTAAGATTTCTAAGTAAGTTGAGAATAGAAATCAGGTTTTCAACTTCAACTTTGAGCCTATCATTTTTTCAACAAAGTACACTGATTTATTGTCACCTCTTCTGTTTAATTAAGTACTTTCCTGGTTTGACAGTGTTGTGATTTAGTCTAACCTGGTAGAAACTGGATGAAAAACCTTCTTAATTATAAACAATTATTTGCTTGCCACCTGGAGAGTGTGAATTAGAAAATAATTTATTTCCTTGTATAAGGAAGATCTATACCAGGAATTTCAGGGAGAGAGGCCAGCTGTGCTTTATATTAGTTCTTGGCATAAGTTGGGAAGGTAATAATCACTACACTATCACGAGAGGGATTGAGGTGGGAATGAGAGCAGGATGAGATGGGGAACTTCTTTATATTTTTCACTTGGGTCAGACCTTCTTGTATTACTACTTAGAGATTATTAGTAAGATATTTCCTAGTTTTCTCCAGATAAAATTAATAATGACAGATACTATTTATTGGAAGCTTACTATGTGTCAGGTGTTGTTGTTTAGTTGCTAAGTCATGTCCAACTTTTTTGCAACCCCATGGACTATAGCCCACCAGGCTCCTCTGTCCATGGGATTTCCCAGGTGAGAGGACTAGAATGGGTTGCCATTTCCTTCTCCAGGGCATCTTCCAGACCCAGAGATAGAACCCCCATCTCCTGCATTTGAAGGTGAATTCTTTACCACTGAGCCACCAGGAAGAGTTTGTTTATATGTCAGGTACTATTAGGCTTTATATGAATTATCTCTGGTCCTCAGTTTACAGGTGATACAGCTAGCAATTGCTGAATTGCCAGAATTCAAACTCAGATAAGCTTGACTCCAGAGCCTGTTCTCTTTTAATTATATTTCAGTTCTTTCAATCTTTATTTTATCCAGTAGTTCTGCTTTTGAATCTTAATTCAGAAATTCATCATTATAAGAAAACTCAGTGTAAAAAAATTGCTAATGTAATTAATTTGATAGAGAATTAATTATGTTTGGTTTCCTGTCTTGCAGTTTTAAATTTCCAGTTCTCTTTGAGACACAGTGCTATCTTAGCCCCAACTGTGAAATAGGTGCTAGATCAATGCTTATAGAATGTAATTATCCTGACCACAGCTCTAATTCACATTCATTCATCCCACAAATATTAACTGAGTACTTCCCAGGGCCACGCCATTGCATTAAGCACTGAGGGGCACTGAGGATACAAAGATTTTGCTCTGTCCTTAAGGAACTCCCAATCTATTATAGAGATAGGTGTGCCTACAAAAATTACAATATAATCTGAGATGTGATAATGTGCAAAATAAGGCATCAGAGTAAGAAGCAAAGGGAGGTAAAGACAATACAAGAGAGATGGTATTCTAAGTAAAGAATTACAAATAATTCTACATATTTTTACTCATCTTAAAGAAGTAATACTTGGTACAATACTGACATGCTAATTTATTTTTCATAGCACACTTAAAATAAATATTAGAATACTTGCCAATGTATCCCCCAAATTATCTTGTGGACTACCTATGGTACTGTGTCCACACTTTGAGAAGCATTCCTCTATTAGAAGCACTTGCATTGTTGCCAGAGAACAGTGTAGATGCCTGGGATTTTTATATGGTTGTAGATATTCAATGACCATTGGGCTATGTATTTTTCAGGCAGTGCTGATTGGGGAGTTTCTTTTATCTTGCTTGACTAGAGAGACGTGAGACTCTGCCTTAAGTATAGCCAGGTAAACCCCTACAAAGTAACTTGCTGAAATTGAGAAGGACTATATAAGTGCCCAGCCAAACAGAAAGTATGATCTCTATCAGCTACTATTTTAGGCAGGCAGGGACAGGTGTGAAATAATTCAGCTTTCTTGCATACCTTGCGGACTAGTTAAGACTAGCTTATCAACATATGATGAGCATATGTATACACATAATTTCACCGACACATGAAAATTTAAAATTATATATATATATATATATATATATTTTCATTTATTTATTTATTTTCTTTACATTATCGTGTTGGTTTTGCCATACATTGACATGAATCCGCCATGGGTATACATGTATTTTTAACTTAATAATTATTTTTTTGTTGCTAACTCACTTCAATATTTCAATTAAAATTTTAAATATACAAAGAGTTGTGATTTTACTCAATTGAATTTCCATTAAAATTGTTTTATTACAACGAGAATGAAAATATCTGCTTGTTTTCAATGAGTACCAAAAATGGATGATTCTATTGATGTTGAAGCCTTGAATATATTTACATCTGGTAAACAAAAGTTACATCAAAAAACAATGTTTTTTTTATGCATATTACAAAATTTTAATATAAATGTAGCAGCTGACTATATATTGAACTTTAGCCTGTTTGAAATCATGCTAGCTGTATTGCCATTTCTCAATTGTGTCATTGGGCTCTTTGCTTACAAGTACTAATTGCAACCAATTTAGGACTTTCACATTGAGTTTCAATACTATCATTTGGTTTAATATTGAACTTGAATGTTTCAATGAGTTTTAGTTTTAACATTTGGCTTCTTTAATATTTTAAATTTGCTATGACCAAATTCCGAATTTTATTATTAGATTTACTGTTTTAATTAAGCATCTTTATTGAAATGTAATTCACATACTGTAAAATTCATCCAAAGTAAAGTGTACAAGTCAGTGTATTTGTATATCACTGGAATCACTTTTAGAATATTTAAGTGACCTTCAAAACAGCATTTGTACACATTAGCAGATACTCTCCATTCTCCCCTGACCCTCTCCCAAATTGGTCTGCACATTTAATACAATTTTTTAATTCATGTAAAAATTAAAGGGAGTCAGCATAGCTAAAGTAATCTTAGAAAAGAAGAATAAAGTTGGAAGACTCACAGTTCTTAATTTCTAAACTTATTACAAAGCAACATTACGACAGTGGCATGCTGTGTGCTGTAATTAGCCTCTCAGTTGTGTCCAACTCTTTGTGATGCCATGTAGCCCACCAGGTTCCTCTGTCCATGGGATGCTCCAGGCAAGAATACTGGAGTGGGTTGCCATGGCCTCCTCCAGGGGATCTTCCCAACCCAGGAATCAAACCCAGGTCTCCCATATCACAGGCAGATTCTTTACCATCTGAGCCACTAGGGAAGCCCAGACAGTGGCATAAGGATAAACATATAGATAAATGGAATCAATTTAAGGGTGCAGAAAATAAACATTATATATGTAATTAACTGATTTTTCAACAAGGGTGCAAAAAAGATTAGTAGGAAAAAAAGTATTTTAAACAAATGGAATTGGAAAGAGTGGTTATCCACATGCAAGTGAATCAGACTTCTTCTTCACACCATACACAAAAATTAACTCAAAATGGATCATATACAATGTGAGGGATAAAACAATTATATTCTTAGAAGAAAACATAGGAGTAAGCATTTGTGACCCTGGGTTAGGCAATGGTTTCTTAGATGTGACACGCACACACATACACAAACAAACCAATAACAAAGGAAAAAGAGATAAATTAGATTCATCAAAATTAAAATATTTTGTACTGTGGATGGTATCATTAAGAAAGTGACTAGATAACCCACAAAATGAGAGAAAATATTTGCAAATCATATTCCTCATAAAGGATTTTTATCCAGATCATAAAAAGAACTTTTAACAGAATCAATAATAAAAAGATAAATAACTCAATTTAAAAATGAACTAATGATCTGATATGACTCAACAATTCCACTTCTAGATATATATAAAAGAAAAATAAAAACATACATCTACACAAAGTCTTGTACATGAATGTTTACAACTGCATTATACATTATAGCCAGCAAGTAGAGAAAACCCAAATGTCCACTGACTGAAAGATAAGTAAAATGTACTATATTTATATGATGGAATATTGCTCAGCAATAGAAAATAATAAAGTAATGATGCATGTTACAATATGAATATACCTTGAAAATAGTACAGGACTACCTCACAGATGCTACAAGTTTAATTTCAGACTATCACAATAAAGTGAATATTGCAATAAAAGGAAGTTACATGATTTTTTTTGGTTCCCCAGTGCATATAAAAGTTAGGTTTATTCTCTGGTCTTAATGCAATAGCATTATGTTTAAAAAATGCATACCTTAATTTTAAAATAGTTTATTGCTAAAATATGCTAACCTTTATCTAGCCTTCAGTGAATTGTAATCTTTGTGCAATAGTAACATCAAAATTTTATCACAGATCAGCATAACAAAAACAGTAATAATGAGAAAGTGTGAAATGTTGAGAGAATCACCAAAATGTGATACAGAGACACAAAGTGAGCAAATGCTATTGAAAATGGTACTGATAGGCTTCCTCAATGCAGAGGTGCCACAAAACTTCAATTTGTAAAAAAAAAAATGAAAAAAAAATACAATATCTATGAAACATAATAAAGTGAAGCTCAATGAAGCTCAAAGGTATGCCTGTTTATTAAGCAGAAAAAAGTGGGGAAAAAAAAGACTGCATATAGTATGATTCCTTTTATGTGAAATGTCCAGAAAAGCAAATCTATGGAGGCAGCAAATGAATATAGTGGTGACTCCTGGGTTTGTAGAGGTGGAGGGAGTTTTGAGGGATGGAGAGTGACCAGTAATGAGTACCAGGTTTCCTTCTAGAGGAACAAAAATACTATAAAATTGATTGTGATGGTTGCCACACAACCCTGTTACACTAAAAAGTATTGAATTGTACACTTTGAATGAGTGAATTATATGGTATCTGAATAATATGTATCTTAAAGCTCTGAAAGTATATATGCATAGCATAGATTCTTTTTTCTTCTTGAATTTTATAAATCATATTGTATGATTAGAACAAAATTATCTTGATAATATCAGAAAATATTCAAGGCAATGATATTTTACAAATGGGGGAAGTAAAGAAGGCTCAATGGAAATACAGTTTTCACACTTCAAAGTGCTAAACTGTTGAAACCAGTGGATTATAAATCACATATGCATACTGCATTACACAGAGCAACCTCTATGAAACCTATACAAATTTACACACTCAGAAACACTATAAATAATTTAAGATAGGATCATTATGGCAAAAAACCACCACATTGTTGTAAAGTAATTCAGTTCAGTTCAGTCGCTCAGTCATGTACAACTCTTTGTGACCTCATGAATCACAGCACACCAGGCCTCCCTGTCCATCACCAACTCCTGTAGTCTACCCAAACCCATGTCCATTGAGTCAGTAATGCCATCCAGCCATCTCATCCTCTGTCCTACCCTTCTCTTCCTGCCCCCAATCTTTCCCAGCATCAGGATCTTTTCCAATGAGTCAGCTCTTCACATCAGGTGGCCAAAGTATTAGAGCTTCAGCTTCAGCGTCAGTCCTTCCAAAGAATATCCAGGGCACTGATTTCCTTTAGGATTCACTGGTTGGATCTCCTTGCAGTTCAAGGGACTCTCAAGAGTCTTCTCCATCACCACAGTTTGAAAGCATCAGTTCTCTGGTGCTCAGCCTTTTTTATGGTTCAACTCTCACATCCATACATGACTACTGGAAAAACCATAGCTTGAATACACATACACAAATAAGTGCATGAAATGTGAATAAATCAGTGGATTGTATCATGTCAATATTTTGGTTGTGCTATTGTAATATACTTTTGAAAGATGTCATTGGGGGAAACTGAGTTTCTTACAACTCCATAAGAATCTATAATTATCTCAATAAAAATTTCAATTAAAGAAACAGATAGTAGACTATAATTTGCTGACTCCTCCTAGAAAGAATATATAATGCCATTTTTTTCCAGAAATTAAATGGTTATGGTAGTTTTTGAATGACTGGTACCCTTCTGTGATAAATTTGCCTCCAGTGTAGTACTGGAAGCAGATTTTTGTACTGTGTGAATGTGTTCTATATCAGGGTATTCTAGAGTGTAGCCAGAAACAAGACTAACATTTCAGCAACAGGTAGCATCATGCTGACTTATTTGTTATTTAAGCACAATGATTGAGACCTCAGCTCAAAGTTTATAGCAGAATTAAAATCCACAGTTCTGGTGGACTCTTCTGTCTAGAGTTATTTCTCCTGTGAAACACAAGCTTTGCTTATTCAGCTTCTTCCAGTATATGGTTTAATATAACTTTCTCAGGATAGGCCTCTTATTGTCACATTTACATTAATCCCCTATCCATTTTCCTTGCTTTTTTATTTCCAGTGGTTCTCAAATTCAAAAAGTCTTTAGGCCAAGATCAAAACCAGATTGAGAGTGTTAACTCTGTTTTTAAAACCTCAAAAAGATGTAAGGCAGTTCCTCCTAGAATCTTTCAGACAAACAAAGGCCTTCTAAGGATCTTAAGCCCATGTCTTACAGATCTGTTTTGCTGAACAATATGACATCTAAGAATTTTAAGGTAGTTATCTCATAGCAGTTTTAGAGAGAGTCAAAGTTGGAGAAATCTCTTTTAGTTATGGCTTTTGTCTAATGGAGTGGATTATAAATTAGTACACAAAAAGCACACAGTTTTTCAATGAATTGTATCAACTTGAATTGAAAGGGATAGAGAGAGTACAAAATGAAGTCTTTTGGACTCCATGAGGAAACAGGCTGAGAAAACTACTTGACTGCAGACATGAGTTTTTTTTTTAATGAAACAAGGAAAGATAGCTCAGAGGATCGACCCAAGCAACCAGAGTGTAGAATGAGAATTGATAGAGAGCAACTTCCAAGCAGTATGACAAAAGAAGGAACTGGTAACATGTTCACATACACATTTCAGAGCTGCTAAGGACTGGTGATTGCTACATTCTTTTCATTTCCCCCTTCTTTCATTTCCTTCAGAGTGTCTATTATGAACACATTAGGCTTGCCCTACAATTATATGTTGTGTATGTGGAGTTTATAACTTGTAAATTTAGGTTGCATATTTCCATTTCAAGAGATACTCAAGCAACTATACCTCCCAAAAAACAAAATCTGAGGATCTTCATCAACACCTGGACCTGATTTAGAAAACAAAACCTTATAGTTAAATTGCTGTCATAATGGGACTAGATTTGAAGGAGAGGATTGTGTATTTTGCATGTGGGAAAGATGTTAATTGCTATAACCAGTGGGCAAATTGTGGCAGGTTGTATTTTCCAAAGTTGACTCAATATGGCCCATACTGAAACCATTTCTAATTGGGACTTGAACTCACAAGGCCATGATTCAAACCTGGCCAAAACCCTGTCTGAGACTTGAACCCAGCCAAAACCCAGTTTGAGACTCAAACCTATATGGCTGGAACTCAAACCCAGCCAAAACTCATGGTCTTTCAACTGAGATCACAGACCTGATTTCAGGACCTAATGAAGCTCAGATTCTTGATGTCTCATAATGGAAAGAAATTCACTGAGAGACAAAGTGATAGGTAAGAAGTGGATTTTATTTAGAGAGGAACACACTCCACAGATAAAGTTTGAGCCATCACAGAGGGAACGTGTGTCTTAGAAATGTGATGTGATTAGTTTTTATGCACTGGTAAATTTCTTAGGCTAGTGAGTGGGAAGATTATTCCAACCATTTTGGGAAAGGGGTGGAGATTTTCAGGATTTGGGCCACTGCCCACATTTTGGTCTTTGATGGTTGGCCTTGGAACTGTCTTGGTGCCTATGGGTTTGTCATTTAGTTTGCTGATGTGTTATAATGAGCTTATACTGAAGATCAAGGTCTAGTTGATGTCAACTTGTCTGCCATCTTGGACCTATTTCATTCTAATCAGTTTATGTTGTGTTCTTGGTTTTTCTTTCAAAGGTTATGCCCTGCCCCCTTCCTTCCTGTTTCAATACTACAGGCTCTTCTTAAAATGTGACTTTGGCATTTCTTCCAACAAGAGCTGAGGGTCTGTGTTTCCTCCTATTCAACCTGAGCAGGCTTGTAACTGTAGCATAAGTGATGCTGTGTGACTTCCAAGGCTAGAATATTAAAGGTGATAGAGCTTCAACTTGGAACACTTGCTCATGGAACCCAACCACTATGTTGTTATGAAATCTAAGTCAATGCATGGAAAGGTCACACATTCTGGCAGGCAACCTCAGGTGAGATCAGAGCACCTAGTGTCAATTGCCAAGCATGGAAGTGGATGAGGCTTCAGATGGTGTTAGCCCTCAGCCTTTGACTCTTCTCAGCTCAGGCCCCAGACACTGTGAAGAAAAGACAACCCATCCTTGATGTATCTTTTCCAAATTCCTAACTCACAGAATCTGTGTGCATAATACATAAGTTGTTGCATATCATTAAATTTGGGTGGTGTGTTACACAGCAACAGGACTGGAACAGAACCAGTACTCTTTATTCTTTAAGCTGGTTCTAGCCAGGCAAGTAGAATGTTCTACCAGAAAGTTCTGTCTAAGCAACTTCATCTCTAGACTTTTGAAATGTGTTTTAAAATTTTTAGTCTGGAAATAGTACAGCTATGAAAAACTCATTATTACTTGGATTAGGAGTTTGTTAGAGATATATTTGTGGAATGTATCAAATATATCAGACAGGTCAGACTTCTTCAAGCTTTCTACACTCCTAACACACCTGAGGGATGAATCCCTTTCTTATAAGTAATTATGTCCCACCAAAGCAGTGACTTTTAGATGTAAGCGTAAGAAGTATGTATCAAGAGGGAATGTGTAGTTTTAAAAAGTCCCTGACCCCTAGAGATTCTTATATGTTCTCCATTTGAGATTCAATTATTTGTACCCTAATATCCCTGTGAGATCTGAGACAGGTTTCCATTTCTTAGAAGACAGGGGCATTCTGGCTGGCAAAGCAAACTATTAGGAACTGAAATTAGTTTACAAGTGTCCTTGGGTTGCCATATAAGGCTCTGAATATTCATATTTGTTTAAAAGATTAATATATGTTTAAAAATTGCCCTTTTTGTTGGAATAAAATTTCAGAACAACAGATAGAGTCTCCATACAACTAATTTTATTTTAAAGAGAAGCAAAAAACCCCATCATTAAGTGTTACTGGGCTCTATCAGTGGGTCCTCTCCCCCTATGATAACAGGGTTATTTCAGAAGTGCTAAGAAAATCTAAAGTTTTATCATCAAATTTTAGTTCAGTGAATTTATTTTATGGTCTGACCCACATCAATTTGTTGCCTGATGGGAGTCAAACTCAGTCCAAGATAACAAGAGCAAAGACACTGAATCAGAAAGACAATTGTTTGAGTTGATTTCTCTTCCCTGGCATTTTCAAACTGGGCCCATTACTTTACCCTTGCTCCCAATACTGTGTAGCTGTGTTGTCCCATATTTGTTATATTTTGTCAATCGAAGAACTGAGATTTCTTTGTCCACTTATCTTAACCTAGTTCTATAAAGTTATTTATTTCATTATGAATGTGTCTCATTCTTTTTGATGTGACATTCTTTCTACTTCTTTTTGCCCAAGGTCGATGTCTCTCTAATTTTCAGATCGCTCTGTTATCTATTTCACTTGTTCAAAGCAAACAGCACATTTGTAGGAAAACTAAAGTCACATGCAACACTGAACAAAGATGCTGGAGTAGGGAAAGGGAGAGATTGGGGGACATCTGGATTTCCTTTTAATACTAAAAGTGGGAGTTGAAATTCTCAGAGAAACAAAGGTTTTAAAGCAGGAGAGACATCCAGAATCCCTGTTTCATTAAAAAGAGACATTATACAATAAGTTTCCTTAAGTTATGGAGTTTTTTCAGTTTTGTTTATTGATGTATGCCATTAGCTCCTGGCATATAATAGGTGCTTAATATAGACATTTATTGAATGATTAAATGCAACTCCCCTTCTGTCTGGGAAACAGCCCGATACATTGGAAAGATCACTGGCTCTGAACTGATCTTTTATCTAACATCAAATGTTGGATTTACCTAAGAATACAGTTACGGACTACTTTCTCTTTTAAATCTATATTTTTTCCTTAGCTGTTATCATCTACTCCTGTGACTTCAATTACCACCTATAAGCTGATGATGCCCACATTTCTATTTCTATCTCTTCCAACTTGGCATCTCTGCTTCACTGACCCACAGACATCTCAAACTCATCCTATTTAAACTTGAACTCATTATTTTCCCCCCATATAAGCTATTGAAATGAGTTGAATCAAGCCTGCAGTGGTGCACATGGCATCAATTGAGCCCAATTTTAGTCTTTAATAAGTTCCAACATATTATTTCCAGCAGCAGACTGATGACAAATCCTTAATAATATTCCCCTTACTTATCTTATATGCACAAGCTCACCAGAATTAGAGAGAAATAGAAACATAAACAACTCTCAGTTGCTCTTCCTCCTGCCTATTATCCTAGAAAATTTCAAGTTTAAGACTTCAGTTAATTTTGAGTTTGAGATCTATTCAAGCTCTGAGACATAGAATAAGAGATTGAGAAGATCAGGATTAGAGCCATGATATAGTCTCCATGTGAATGAAGGTGTATGTAAAAGGAATAGATCATTGTCACTTTGAATGACACAGGAATGTTAGATCAAATATTAGGATCAGTACAGGATTTCTGAACATTAGTATCAGCACTGCTGACACCTTGGGCCAAATAATTCTATGCTGGGTGGGTAAATGGGGAGAGCTCCTCCCTGTGTATGCTCCTCCCTGTGTACTGGCATCCCTGGCCTCTGTTTATTAGACAACAGTAACACTACCCTCACAATTTTAAAAACCCAAAATTTCTTGAGACATTGCTAAATGTCCCCTGAGTGGCAAAAATTTCCCCCAGTTGATAGCCATTGATCTAGGAGAATTGCTTTATCAGAGTTTAATGATCTGAGAAATATTTTAAATGGGCATGGATTATCACATAATTAGTATGACTAAATACAAGATTACATTATGGCCTGTTGGGAAGCCACTATGTTACTCTGTTATATTTGTGAAACATAAATCATAGAATCTCAATAATTGATAAAGGGAAATATCTTTATCAGTTTAAAAGACTACTTCAGAGAAAAGCAAGTTTCTGACACGTCTTAGCACCTAATGGAAAGGCAGTCAATTACATGAACTACAAAGAAGTATTGTGATTCTAAATGACAGAACTGCCTTTATCAGGTACTAGAAGAACATAGACACTGGATATTTAAAGAATCAAGCCACCATAGAATAAATTTGAAAAAATCTCTGTGCTTAGTTGCTCAGTCACTTCCAATTCTTCGAGACCCCATAGACTGTAGCCTGTCAGGCTCCTGTGACAATGGGAATTCTCCAGGCAAGAATACTGGAGTGTGTTGCCATGCCCTTCTCGAGAGGATCCTCCCAACCTAGGGATTGCATCCAGGTCTCCTGCATTGCAAGTGGATTCTTTACCATCTGAGCCACCAGAGAAGCCCAGGTATTAATTCTATGATAATTCTATTCAAGAGGGACTCATGAAAAGAAGAATCTCAGAGAATTCCAGGCAAGGGCTCACATACTCCTGTCCTTAGCCCAGCTTCATGAGCAACAAGATCCCAGATGGTCATTCCTGAATCAGTGGTGGCACTAATTTCTAAGATACCATATCATTTCTTGGTCTTCACTGTCTCCAATCTCTTGCTTATTTTGGAGAAGGGATTCAGTGACACTTTCAGATTAGATGTTACTGGGTATAAGTACATAGTGATTTTCCTAGATTAAAATCTAAAGGTTTCAATCTATGCTACAGGGCCAAGACTTGCAAAATAAGACACAACATCTCAGGTACTCAAGTTAAGGGAAATGGAAACTATTTATCCCCCATTAGGCCTTTTTGGAATTCCCAGAGTACCTGGTAGTCTGTTTTAGCAAACATGTCTGAAAATTTGTTCTTGCCTGCAGATAGTATCTATAGTCCCTGTCAGCTATACTGTCCTTGTTGTTGTTCAGTTGCTCAGTTATTTCCAACTCTTTGCAACCCCATGGACTGCCGTGTGCTTGACTTCCCTATCTTTCACTGTCTCCTAGAGTTTGCTCAAACTCATGTCCACTGAGCCGATGATGCCATCCAATCATCTCATCCTCTATCATCCCTTTCTCCTACTGCCCTGAATCTTTCCAGCAACAGAGGCCTACATAAATCTTTTCTGACTCAATTTATGGGGTAGAGGATAGATACATAGGATGATGAGCTAAGAGAAAAGGCCTTTCCAAGCAAAAGTCCTTTCTTTTTTTTTAGAAAACAAATTTTATTTATTTATTTATTCCTTTACAATAGAGCAGTCTTTTAAACTCTATGGGAGAGGGCAAGGGTGGGATGATATGGGAAAATGGCATTGAAACATGTAAATTATCATATGTGAAATGAATCGCCAGCCTAGGTTTGATGCATGATACAGGGTGCTCAGGGTTGTGCACCGGGATGACCCAGAGAGATGGAATTGGGAGGGACGTGGGAGGAGAGATCTGGAAGGGGAACACATGTATACCCATGGCAGATTCATGTCAATGTATGACAAAACAAAAGTCCCTTCTGTGACTTGAAATAGATTTAATGGCTATATCCACAACCATATATGCAAACATATGCAACATATAAAATAAAAGTTTGACATTAGAATTATTTTTCTAAGTGACATGTATTCTTGTATTTTTTTATTCCCTCCTGTTCTACTTCATATTATAAAAAAGTTGCTTGTCACTCACTGACTTGATTTCACTACTTAATGGGTTATGATCTGCAGATTGAAAACTATTCTTTTAGGGTGACTAGATTTACTAAGAAGAAAAATGAAAGGCAAAGGAGAAAAGGAAAGATATATCCATCTGACAGCAGACTCCCAAAGAACAGCAAGGAGAGATAAGAAAGCTAAATGACCAATGGAAAGAAATAGAGGAAAACAACAGAATGGGAAAGATTAGAGATCTGTTCATGAAAATTAGAGACACCAAGGGAACATTTCATGCAAAGATGGGCATAATAAAGGACAGAACTGATAAGGACCTAACACAAGCAGAAGATATTAAGAAGAGGTGGCAAGAATACAAAGAAGACCTACTAAGAAAGGTCTTCAGTTCAGTTCAGTCACTCAGTCATGTCCGACTCTTTGTGACCCCATGTACTGTAGTATTCCAGGGTTCCCTGTCCAACAGCAACTCCTGGAACTTACTCAAACTCATGTGCATCAAGTCAGTGATGCCATCCAGCCATCTCATCCTCTGTCATCCCCTTCTCCTCCCACCTTCAATCTTTCCCAACATTAGGATCTTTTCCAATGAATCAGTTCCTTGCATCAGGTGGCCAAAGTATTGGAGTTTTAGCTTCAACATCAGTCCTTCCAGTGAATATTCAGGACTGATTTCCTTTAGGATTGACTGGTTGGATCTCCTTGCAATCTAATGGACTCTCAAGAGTCTTCTCCAACACCACAGTTCAAAAGCATTAATTCTTTGATGTTCAGCTTTCTTAATAGTCCACCTCTCATATCCATACATGACCACTGGAAAAAATATAACTTTGACTAGACAGACATTTGTCAGCAATGTCTCTGCTTTTTAATATGCTGTCTAGGTTGCTCACAGCTTTTCTTCAAAGGAATGAGTGTCTTTTGATTTCATGGCTTCCAGTTGAGCTGCTTCAAATCCGAAAAGGTCTTAATGACCCAGAAAACCATGATGGAGTGATCACTCATCTAGAGCTAGACATCTTAGAGTGTGGAGTCAAGTGGGCCTTAGGAAGCATCACTATGAACAAAACTTTTGGAGCTGATGGAATTCCAGCTGAACTATTTAAGATACTAAAAGACAGTGAAAAAAGCTGAGCGCTGAAGAACTGATGCTTTTGAACTGCGGTGTTAGAGGAGACTCTTGAGAGTCCCTTGGGCTACAAGGAGATCCAAGCAGTCCATCCTAGATTTAGATCAGTCCTAGATGTTCATTGGAAGGGTTGATGTTGAAGCTGAAAGTCCAATAATTTGGCCACCTCATGCGAAGTGTTGACTCATGACTCATGCTGCAGTTGCAAAGAGCTGGACATGACTGAGCAACTGAACTGAACTGTCATTTACTGACAGTGAATTATTCATAGTGTTCTCAAAATCTAATGGATATGTTGTAATGTCTCTTTTTCATTCCTGAGATAGATAGGACATTGTGGGTCCTTTCATTCATTCTCTCTTTCTCTCTCTCTCTTTCTTATTTCAGTCTAACAGTTTAAGAAATGTTTAGCTTTTATAAAAGAACCAACTTTTGACTTTGCTGACTCTTGTCTATTTTATGTTTCAGCAATTTCTGCTCTTATCTTTGTTATATCCTTCCTTTTTCGTCTTTTCTCTGGATTTAATTTCATATGCTTTCTTGAAATGGGCACTTAGACCACAAACATTCAACTTTTTTCTTAGCTATACATTCCCTTCTAAACATGGCTTTAGCTGCACATTACAAGTTTTAATATGTTGTATTTTCATTATCACTCAGTTCTAAAATTTCTAATTTAAATAGTGGGTTTTGTTCAGAAGCGTATTGCTTAGTTTCTTCAATATATGAGGATTTGTTTATGTTTCTTTTTGTTATTGATATCTAGTTTAACATATTCTGTATAGCTTGACTCCTTGGAAATTGATTGAGACTTAATGGTACAATATATGTCAATTTTTGTAATACCTCATGTGCACTTGACAAGAACATATATTCTGCAGCAGTTGGGTACAATGTTTTACTTATGGCTATGAGGTCAAGTTTCTAGATTGTATTTTTCAAATCATTTATATCTTTATACTGATTTGGTCTACTTTATCAGTTGTGGAAAGAAGTCTGTGAAAGTATTCCACTATAATTGAGGATTTGTCTATTTCTCCTTATAATTTTTGTTTTGCATATTTTTAGTGCTATGTGACTAGGTACATACAAATTTAGAATAGTTCTATCTTCATTGGTAAATTAAGGCTTATCATTAAATATCCTTTTAACTCTAGCAAATTTTTCCTTAAAACCTACTTTGCCTGAAATTAATATAGCTATGCCAACTTTCTTGTGGCAGCTTTTGCATAATATATTTTTCCATCTCTATTTTCAATCTTCCAGTATTTTTTGACTTAATTTCTGTATCTTTTAACTTTATTCCTATAGGAAGAATACAGTTGAGTTTTATGCTTATCTAGTCAGACAATTTTTATCATTTAATTAGATCAGTTACTCTACATGTAATATATTTAATTTTTGTTATGGGTAAAGCATCTGCCTACAATGCGGGAGACCCAGGTTTGATCCCTGGGTTGGGAAGCTCCTCTGGAGAAGGAAATGGCAACCCACTTCAGTACTCTTGCCTGGAAAATCTCATGGATCGAGGAGCATAGTAGCCTACAGTCCATGGAGTAGCAAAGAGTTGGACACCACTGAGTGACTTCACTTTCACTTTATAATATGTATATATATATGTGTATATATATATATATATATATGTGTGTGTGTGTGTGTGTGTGTGTGTGTGTGTGTGTGCGTGTGTGTGCGTGCGTGTGTGTGCTTAATTGCTCAGTCATGTCCGATGCTTTGCAACCCCATAGACTATAGCCTTCCAGGTTTCTCTGTCCATGGGGATTCTCCAGGCAAGAATACTGGAATGGGTTGCCATGCCCTCCTCCATGGGATCTTCCCAACTCAGGGATCAAATCCAGATCTCCCACATTGCAGACAGATCCATTACCGTCAGAGCCACCAGGGAAGCCTGTGAATATTGGAGTTGGTAGCCTATCCCTTCTCTAGGGGATTTTCCCATCCCAGGAATCGAACCAGTGTGTCCTGCATTGCAGACAGATTCTTTACCAGCTAGGCTACCAGGGAAGCCCACATATGTATGTGTATATATACATATTTTTTACATACATAGTTTATCACTGCTAGCTTACCACCTGTTTCCGTTCTGTTTTTCTCTCCAGTCTTTCCTTCTTTTAAATTGATTTTAGTTATTCTATTTTAATTCCTCATTAGCTTGTTAAGCTTGTGTGCTGTGCTAATTAGCTTCAGTTGTGTCCAACTCTGTGTGACCATATGGACTGTAGACTGTTAGGATCCTCTGTCCATGGGATTCTCCAGGGAAGAATACTAGAGAGGGTTGCCATGTCCTTCTTCAGGGGAACTTTATGACCTAGGGATAGAATCCACAGCTCTTATGTTTCTTGAATTGGAAGGCAGGTTCTTTACCACGAGTGCCACCAGTGAAGCCCTTGTTAAACTTATTATAATGTATTCTGTTACTTTTATTGCCTATCCTAGAGATTACCACAGTGTCCTTGGCTTATACATTTATCCAATTTATATTCAAATTTTCTCACATTTTTAAGTTCTTCAAATATTTTAAACTCCATAGTCATTATTCATTTCAGATCTACTCAGATATTTACTAATCTCCATGGCTAGTCATTACCTGTTGCATCTCTCAGTTTCCAAGCACAGTGTTTTCATTTTTCCTGAAATACATCCATTAGTATTTCATTTAGTATGGGACTCTTGGTGAAAAATTCTGTTTTGTTTATCTGAATATATATTTCACAATATTTGTGTTGACTGTGACTTTTATGTTTATAGTGTATTCTTTCAGCACATTGGAGATATATTTTCACTCCCTTTGGTTTCTTTATTTTTTTTCCTTCATGAGCAGTCAGCAATGGATACCTTTGTTGTTTCTTCAATGGTAGTATGTTTCTTTATTTTTTGGTTACTTTTATGATTTTCTCTTTGTCTTTGGTTTTCAGTTGAATCTTTTCCCTTTTAAACAGGATTGTTTTTGAGTGCTAGACATTATAGATGAAAAAGGTGTAGAAATAATGAGGCTCTCAATGATGTTGTCTTATTCCAAAGAGGAGTTACTTCTGCTTTTGGAGGAATTTCAGATTACCTTAACATAATCGAGGTCCCTTTAGGGTCCATTTAAGCTTTGTTTCCCTATTTCTGTTGTATAACTCTTTGAAGAAGTAATGACTTCTGAGTTAAGGTCGTGAAAGATGATACAGATCCTGCCTTATTTTCTGGAGCTCTGAGTTGCACTGTAAGAAGATTCACTCCCTGAAGCTGTCATGTCATGAAAAAACATTGACAAATGTTGAAATCACATTGAAATACTATAGTCAACATTAAGCAACTGAGCTTAAGGTTTGAATCATCTCAACATAGGCAGTGGATACATTAATAGAGAAATCTCTAGATGATTTCAGCCTCCAGCCAATCAGTGACTCACCCTTCAAGACTTCGAGCTGAGGCCTAAGATACAGTAGAGAAGAGGCAAATAGTAATTTTTATGCCCTGGCTGAATTCCTGATCCATGGAAACTTTGAGCATGATGAAACTGTTGTTTCGTATTTTGAAGTTGTTCATTACACAGCAATAGTAAAAGAATGAGTGTTTTGGAGGTTTCAGTGCAAAGAGAAAATGAAAATAAATTTTTTAAAGTAGAAGATTGGAATCTTTAATCTAATTTTCTACTGATGAAGGACTGATGTTGAACCTGAAGCTCCAATACTTTGGCCACTGATGTGAAGAGCCAACTCATTGGAAAAGACCTTGATGCTAGAAAAGATTGAAGGCAGAAGACGGGGATAACAGAAGATGAGATGGACATGAGTTTGGGCAAGCTCTGGGAGATGATGAAGGATAGAGAAGCCTGGCATGCTGCAGTCTATGGCATTGCAGAGTCAGATGCAACTGAGTGACTAAGTAACAAAAATATATAAGATTGGAAAGAAAAAAAACAGCTGTCATTTTTCCTGGGTGATATAACTATGTAAATAGAAAATACAGATGATTATTAATGTTATCATTTGAGTTTAGCGAAGTTTCTTTATACAAAGCCAGTATACAAAAATCTATTGTGTTTTTATACTGCAGTTAGAAACATTCTAACTTTTTAAAGGGAAATAGAAAGGACCACAAACAGGACACAATGAAGAAGAACAAAGCAGCAGAACTTGCAGTCAAGTTTTTAAGATATTAAAATTGATAGTAATTTAGATAGTGTGATATTGGCACAAGATAGACAAATAGACAAGTGGAACAGAGTATAAATACCAGAAAGAGACCCATGCATGTGATCACATGATATCTTTGAAAAGAGTGGCATTGCAAAGCAGTAGAAAAAAGGTTTTTTCAATTTCTAGTCATTTGATACCTATTTGGAAAAAAATTAAATTAGATCTCTATCTCAGACCTTACCTGCAAATTAATTCTGTGGATTGTAGCTCTAAAATTAAAAAAAAGTTCAATAAAGCCTTTATAAATGAATATGAGAACACCTTCATGCCCTCAGGCTTTGGAAAGACCATTTAAATAAATGGCATAAAGCCAGCTAACTAGAAAGGAAAATATTGATATATTTAACTCAAAATTAAGAGACATTGTTTTTAAAGTGACAGTGTTAAATCAGGCTAGAAGACGTTATTCGTAACACAGATAAGGGAAACAAGGCTGTTAGTTGGGACAGAGACAAAGGAAACACAAATTTTAAAAAAGGGCACAAGTTTTGAACAGATATACACAAAATAAAGTATCAAAATGGTGCCAAATATATGAAAAGGGGCATGACTTCTTAGTAATTAGGAAAATGTACAATTAAATAAACATTCTCCACTAATAGGGCTAAAAGAAAAATAGAAGATTCAGAATGAGAACCCCATACTACTCTACATGATGCTAGTCATATCATACTTGGAGCATGATATTCAATTCTGGGGACCGTGCTATGCAGAAAAAAGAAGTTGACAAACCAAAGCATATTTAGAGGAGAGCCCTCTAGATATCTATCACAGCATAAGAAGAATGGTTAGTAACAGTGGAAATATTGACTTGGAGGGGAGAAGTCCTCCTGTTACAAAGGAGTTCACAAGAATAGAGATGAGTTTATAACTGGAAGTTATTTGTATCAAAGAGACATAAAAGGAAATGATTCTCATCTCAACTTCATACATTTTTTCTCTAAAGATTTGAGCTGACCCAAAAATGCAACCAGGAATGCCTCAGGAATTGTGAGTTCACTGTAACTGGAGGTATTCACAAGCAATGCCTGGGCAACCATTTGATGGGATTATTAATATTAGGGTGTGGAGGGAGCTAGGGGTTTAGACTGACTTCTGAGGTCCTTTTCAGATTTGTAATTCCATAAATCTTGGTTTGTTTGTGTGTGTGAAAGAGAGAGAGAGGGATGGAGGGAGGGAGGGAGGGAGGGAGAGAGAGAGAGAGCGCCTCAGAGCAGATCTTTCTTTGGAAGGAATAATACCTGGGAAATCACCCTGCACCATAACCTCATTGATGTTCATTGTTCAGTTGTGTCTGACGCTTTGTGACCCCATGGACTGCAGTAAGCCAGGCTTCCCTGTCTTTCACAATCTCCCAGAGTTTGCTCAAACTCATGTCCATTGAGTCAGTGATGCCATCCAACCATCTCATCCTCTGTCATCCCCTTTTCCTCCCACCCTCGTTCTTTCCCAGCATCAGGGTCTTTTCCAATCAGTTGACTTTTCGCATCCAGTGGAGCTTCAGCTTCAGCATTAGTCCTTCTGATGAATATTCAGGGTTGATTTCCTTTAGGATTGACTGGTTTGATCTCCTTGCATTACATTCCTTCTAATGATAAATGAGTTATCTTCAAGGTTGACTCACTACTCTTCTGGAATCAGTGATAACTAATGAAGAATAAAGGGGCCAGTGGCCCTTACTGCAGGTGTCAAAAGATTTTTAGAAACAGTTATTTCTTTTTCTTGAAGTCCCATTGTAACCTGAGACATTTTCTTGTAAATGCTCAGGGACAATTATTCTAGCCCTCTGCTGGAATTTTGAACAGTGCTGATAAAATTTTGTCTTACTTTTCCAAGTGCAGAACATTTTTCCCATGGATATGTGGCTCCCTCTAGCGGCTACAATAGACATAATGTATGGTGAAATCAGAATTTTAGACCCAACAACTTCTGTCTCCAATTCTAAAGTTGTGTCCTCATGTACCCCAGTATTCATTGCAGCACTATTTACAACAGCTAGGACATGGAAGCAACCTAAACGTCCATCAGCAGATGAATGGATAAGGAAGGTGTGGTACGTATGCACAATGGACCATTACTCAGCTATAAAAAGGAACGTATTTGAGTCAGTTCTAATGAGGTGGATGAAACTGGAGCCCATTATACAGAATGAAGTAAGTCAGAAAGAGAAATATAAATACTGTACATTAACTCATATAATATACTGCAGGCTATTCTCTAGTTGCAATGAGCAAGGACTACCCTCCAGTTGTAGTGTGCAGGCTTCTTATTGTGGTGGCTTCTCTTGTTACGGAGCACGGTCTCTAGAGCACAGGCTCAGTAGTTGGGGAGCACAGGCTTAGTTGCTCCATAGCATGTGAGATCTTCCTAGATCAGCATCGAACCCATGTCCCCTGCACTGGCAGGAGGATTCTTTACCACTGAGCCACCAAGGAAACCCCCAGAGAGGCCCTTTTTCTGTCAAGCTTTGCCAAAATTGCAAAATACACATTGTAATTTTTTTGAGCACTATCTCTATTTGTTGAGCAGTAAAAGGTAACTGCAACACAAATCAATGCTGTGTTTCTGAACTCTGTGCATGGGGTGGCAAAAAGAGAAGAAGAAATTTGTCAGGTCAATACTTTGAAGCTGGAAGATTGTTTTATCTTTGAAGCAGCCTACATCCCAAATTGTTCTTGATCCAGGGGAAAAGAAGGAATTTTACTCAGATACTCTCATCTGGGAAGATTTCCTACTTGAGTGCATTCTGTTACCTATTCTCTCCTCTCAGCATTCCATCTTACAAGTGACCCTGTTTCCTTTACCTTAGGAATTTAGAAAAATGGTACTTATAATCCTACATGCAGGGCAGCAAAGGAGACACAGATATAAAGAACAGATTTTTGGACTCAGTGGGAGAAGGCAAGGATGGCATGATTTGAGAGAACAGCATTGAAGCATGTACATTATCATACATAAAATGACCAGGGAAAGTTCAATACATGAAGCAGGGTACCCAGAGCCAGTGCTTTGGGACAACTCAGAGGGATGGGGGGGAGGCAGGTGAGGGGGCTTCAGGATGGGGGGACACATGTATACCCGTGGCTGATTCATGTCAATGTATGGCAGAAAACCATCACACTATTGTAAAGTAATTATCATCCAATTAAAAGAAATAAATTAAGAAAACAAAGTTGTGTTCTGCTGATGCACATCACCATGTAGTGACTGAGACAGGCTTAGAAATCCTAAACACAACAATCTGTTATTAACCTATAATATTTCCACTGCAGATATTGTCCTTGCTGCTAACACTTGGAAAGAACAACAGTCCTTCAAAGTTCAGGGTTTTATTTTTCTGTTTGCTTGTTTGTTTTTGGATTTACATATTTTTGTATTAATGTGTTGTCTGTTAAGAGAAGAAAATGTTATAGTCCTGGTCTGTCATCTGCCATAGCAGGCAGAAAGATGGTGACCAGGGCATCACTGAATAACATTGTTGGCAAGTACACCTAACAATCAGTGCTCTTTGAGTACTATCAAGAGCCCAGGCACTCTTATTTTGGAAACGTTGCTCCACAGTGTATCAAGTTATAAAAATTCATATGTACCTACCTCCTACCTAAATATAAATACCAAACAAATAAGATTTTTGACTTTGTTTTAAATTTAAAATTATTCACACCAAGCAATTGGTTAAATTACACTCAACAGTTATTTCTCTGCAACCATTACACCTACTTGGGAATTCTGCTGATATAGGAACAAAATCTAAACTCCAAATTATTTTCAAATGTAATGAAATTTTTATGAATACTAAATTTAATACTTAAAGAAGTCAACATGGTAATATTTTAGAGCTATTTCATGAAACATTTCCTAACTCTGATTTTCTTTTTTTCCTTGTAGATTATCTATTTTATTTTATATTTTACTATTTATTTACTTATTTTTCTTTACATTATTGTGTTGGTTTTCCCATACATTGACATGAATCTGCCATGGATATACATGTGTTGATTTTCTAGTCTTCTTTCTATATTAGAGGGTTAATAATATTTTTACCTTCTCAAATATTTAAAAATAGGGAAAATTTCTGCTCTGGCAGTGGTGAACTGGGTGATCTGAACAACTCTTACTAAAGGCAATTTAAAATGTTATAAGATACTTCAGTGAACTATTACTCAGCCATAAAAAAGAGCATAATGCCATTTGCAGCAACATGGATGAACCTAGGGATTGCCACATTGAGTGAAATTATGAAAATGTAGATACAGAAAGACAATGATGTCACTCATATGTGGAATCTAAAAAAAAAGAGTATAAATGAACTTTTTACAAAACAAGTAGAGTCACAGATGTAGAAAACAAAAAGATTACCAGGGGATAAGGTGGGGGAGGAATAAATTGGGAGATTGGGACTGACATGTACATTCTACTAAATATATAAAATAGATAACTAAGAAGAACCTGCCATATAGCACCAAGAACTCAGTACTCTGTAACAGCCTCTATGGGAAAATAATCTGATAAAAAGTGGATATATATATATAATCAATTTACTTTGCTGTACACTTGAAACTAACATAACGTTGTAAATAAATAAATAAAACACAACAAAACATTGTAAATCAACTATACCCCAGTAAAAATTTTTTTAAAATAAATTAATGACGTTAAATGTTAGAAGACACAACAAAATCTTAAAAACATCAAAGACCTAGACAAGAAAGTGATGAACTATCAGAGTAAGAAAAGTGGAGAATTAACTTCAAAGAGCTCAGTGATGCATTAACACTGTTCTTGCCCAGGGAGGGCATTTGCTGAATAAGATAATGAAGCTTCTAGATAGTAGTCTTTCTCTTTTGGCATGGGGAATGAAGATAACTCATTTGGAAACTCCTGACCCTGAGTAGGATGGGAGAACATAAGTAGTCTCCCTTTGAAAAGGAAAAGCTGCCCTGAAGAAGTAAGTGTCAGTTGAAGAATAGAAGAGGGAGGCAGAGGATGAAATGGTTGGACGGCACCACTGGCTCAATGGATGAGTTTGAGCAAACTTGGGGAGATAGTGAAAGACAAGGAAGCCTGGTGTGCTGCAGTCCATGGGGTCACAAAGAGTCAGAAACAACTTAGTGACTGAACAACAACAAAAAGCAAATAAAGAATATTCAGAGAAAAGGCTGAAGATGTGGGAGTTTTCTCATCATAAAGCAGAACCTTCAGTGAATACACCAGAAAGGTTTGGGAAGAGGAAAGCGTGGGGACTGAAACCTAAAGTAGAATTTCTGAATGAGAGACATCTTTTACTTCTTATCCTATGTCATATGCATGACCCATATCTACCAGAATTTATTAGACCGTTGTTTGGAACCCTTGCATGTGACAGATATCCTTAATTCCATAGCCTTCATATTCTGTCTGTTCATAGATGCCCATGTCATACACTCCAATTCTACCACTCACTATGTATGCTATGTACAGCTCACTGAAACTGCCCTATGCCCTATAACTCAGCAGTTGGCCCCCAAATTCAGGACAGGGAATCAAAATGTTTATTTTTGATTAGTATTATACTCATTCTGATGCCACTACCAGTATGAGAGCCTGGTGTATCAAAGGAACTGTGGGACAGGGAAGTATTTGTAGGAATTTACCTGCCCCCTCGAGGGCTTCCCTTGTGGCTCAGCTGGTAAAGAATCCACCTGCAATACTGGAAACCTGAGTTCAATCCCTGGGTTGGGAAGATCCTCTGGAGAAGGGAAAGACTACCTACTCCAGTATTCTGGCCTGGAGAATTCTATGGACTATATGGGGTTGCAAAGAGTTAGATACATCTGAGCAATTTTCACTTTCACTTTTATCTACCCCCTCAGAAAAGGTCCAAATATTGAGGACTTATATCAAGAAAATCACTGAGGGAAAAGAAGAAAGTAAAACCTGCTAAGAACTGTCCTTAGACTCCATTCTTTACCACGATGGTATAAGGCCTCTGCTTACACCCTCCCCCACCCCAACCAAATTCTTGTGATTAGGAAAACATCAGTTAGTTCTTCAATAAGATCAACATTCTATACCACTTTAGATCAGAGCAACATTGGGCCCAAATTATAATAGACTAGAGTAACTATTCAGTTTGCCAGCAATTCCACCACTAGGAACTCATTTGAAAAAGAAGTACTAGAAATGTGGCCACATATTTGTTGATAAATGTATACTGCAGTCTTAACTACTTAGAATAATTGAAAACAAGCAACATGTTAAATAATACAAAAATGTTTAAAGACATTTTGCTACATCTATTAAATGGAATCATGTAAAGCCATTAAAAATTATGTAGAACAATATTTTCCGACATGTGCTAAGCTTAAAGTATATGTTCTCAGTGATAAAAAGCTACTTAAAAAATAACATGTATCTTGTAATAAATTTGAAAAATATATTCTCTCTCTCTTCCTCCTCACCATTTTTCTCAACCCCTTACACCCACCCTCACCTGTCTATTTCTGACTAGGTCTAGAAGGGCTTATGCCACCATACTGAAAATAGTTATCTTCAGATACTGGGGGTATGAGTCATTTTTTTTTCAAAGTTTAAGTTTTCTGCACACAGCATACATTCATTTTATAACTTTTAAAAATATTATTTCATTTTAAAAATTTTCTATGGAAATTCATCACAAACGCTGTGTGAAAACTCGAGGTTCATATTGCTTTAATCACATCTTAAACTTTCCAGTTCAAACTACTGTACAATTGCACTCATTTCACATGCTAGCAAGGTAATGCTCAAAATCCTTCAAGCTACATTTCAAGAACTTCCAGATGTAAAAGCTGGATTTAAAAGGCAGAGGAGCTGGAGATCAAATTGCCAACATCCATTGGATCATAGAAAAAGCAAGAAAATTCCAGAAAAATACCTACTTCTGCCTCACTGACTATTCTAAAGCCTTTGTGTGGATCACAACAAGCTGTGGAAAATCTTTAAGAGATGGGAATACCAGACCACCTTTCCTGCCTGCTTCAAAATCTGCATGCAGGTCAAGAAGTAACAGTGAGAACTGAATATGGAATGTCAGACTGGTTCCAAACTGGGAAAAGAGTACATCAAGGCTGTATATCATCACTTTTCTTATTTAACTTATATGTAGAGTACATCATGCATAATGCCAGGCTGGAAAAAGCACAAGCTAGAATCAAGATTTCTGGGAGAAATATCAACAACCCCAGATATGCAGATGACACCACCCTTATGGCAGAAAGGGAAGAGGAGCAAAAGAGCCTCTTGATGAAAGTCAAAGAAGTGATGGAAAAAGCTGACTTAAAACTCAACATTCCAAAAATGAAAATCATGGTATCTGGTCCCATCACTTCATAGCAAATAAATGGAGAAACAATGCAAACAGTGACAGACTTTATTTTCTTGAGCTCCAAAATCACTGTGGATGGTGACTGTAGTCATGAAATGAAAAGATGCTTAGTCCTTTGAAGAAAATCTATGACAAGCCTGGACAGCATATTGAAAAGCAGAAACACTACTTTGCCAGCAAAGGTCTGTATAGTCAAAGCTGTGGTTATCCGTGTAGTCATGCATGGATGTGAGTGTTGCACCATAAAGAAGGCTGAGCACTGAAGAATTGATGCTTTTGAACTGTGGTGTTAGAAAAGACTCTTGAGTGTCCCTTGGACTGCAAGGAGATCAAACTAGTCAATCCTAAAGAAAATTAACCCTGACTATTCATTGGAAAAATTGCTGAAGCTGAAGATCCAATACTTTGACCACCTGATGTGAAGAGCCGACTCATTAGAAAAGATCCTGATGCTGGGAAAGACTGAAGGCAGGAGGAGAAGGAGATGACAGCGGATGAAATGGTTGCATGGAATCAATGGGCATGAGTTTGAGCAAACTTCAGGAGATGGTGAAGGACAGGGAGAACTGGTGTGATGCAGTCCATGGAGTCACAAAGAGTCAGATATTACTGGGTGACTGAACAGACAAACGAACTTTCCAGTCAAATTACATGAACAGATGATTTGAGGGGCTGCTATATGAAGGATTTAAGAAATCTGTGTGCAGGCCACAAAGCAACAGTTAGAACTGGACATGGAAAAACAGACTGGTTCCAAACAGGAAAAGGAGTACGTCAAGGCTGTATATTGTCACCCTGCTTATTTAACTTATATGCAGAGTGCATCATGAGAAACGTTGAGCTGGATGAAGCACAAGCTGGAATATAGATTGCTAGGGGAAATATCAATAACCTCAGATATGCAGATGACACCACCCTTATGGCAGAAAGTGAAGAAGAACAAAAGAGCCTCTTGATGAAAGTGAAAGAGGAGAGTGAAAAAGCTGGCTTAAAACTCAATAATCAGGAAACTAAGATCATGACCTCTGGTCCCATTACTACATGGCAAATAGATAGGGAAACAATGGAAACAGTGACATACTTTATTTTCTTTTTTTGGGGGGGACTCCAAAATCACTGCAGATGGTGACTGTGGCCATGAAATTAAAGGACGCTTGTGCCTTGGAAGAAAAGCTATGGCCAACCTAGACAGTTTATTAAAAAGCAGAGACATTACTTTGCCAACAAAGGTATGTTTAGTTAAAGCTATGGTCTTTCCAGTAGTCATGTATGGATGGGAGAGTTAGACTATAAAGAAAGCTGAATGCCAAAGAATTGATGCTTCTGAACTGTGGTGTTGGAGAAGACTCCTGAGAGTCCCTCAGATAGCAAGGAGATCCAACCAGTCCATCCTAAAGGAAATAATTACTGAATATTCATTGGAAGGACTGATGCTGAAGCTGAAAGTCCAGTACTTTGGCCACCTGATGTGAAGAACTGACTCATTTGAAAAGACCCTGATAGTGGGAAAGATTGAAGGTGGGAAGAGATAGGGAGACAGAGGATGAGCTGGTTGGGTGACATCACCGACTCAATGGACCTGAGTTTGGTAAACTCCAGGAGTCCTGGCAGTGACTGAACTGATCGAACTGAAAATGAAGCAAAAATGGTCATTCTAGAATATGTAGTCAAGAAATGGTTGAACATAGTAAGGATCAGTTCAGTTCAGTCACTTAGTTGTGTCTGACTCTTTGTGACCCCATGAACCGCAGCACGCCAGGCCTCCCTGTCCATCACCGACTCCCAGAGTTTACCAAACTCAGGTCCATTGAGTCAGTGACGCCATCCAATCATCTCATCATCTGTTGTCCCCTTCTCCTCCTGCCCTCAAACTTTCCTAACATCAGGTCTTTTTAAATGAGTCAGCTCTTTGCATCAGGTGGCCAAAGTATTGGCGTTTCAGCTTCAACATCAGTCCTTCCAATGAACACCCAGGACTTGAGTCCTCTAGCATGGTGAACTGGCTGGATCTCCTTGCTGTCTGAGGGACTCTCAAGAGTCTTCTGCAACACCACAATTCAAAAGCATCAATTCTCTGGTGCACAGCTTTCTTTATAGGCCAACTCTCACATCCATCCATGACTACTGGAAAAACCATAGCCTTGACTAGATGGACCTTTGTTGACAAAG
>ML663483.1:3651897-3690116 GCA_007570785.1 Antilocapra americana | reverse complement strand
ATTTGCTGACATATTGAGTGCAGCACTTTCACAGCATCATGTTTTAGGATTTCAAATAGATCAACTGGAATTCCATCCCCTTCACTAGCTTTGTTCATAGTTCTGCTTTCTAAGGCCCACTTGACTTCACATTCCAGGATGTCTGGCTCTAGGTGAGTGATCACACCATCATGATTATCTGGGTCATGAAGATCTTTTCTGTACAGTTCTCCTGTATATTCTGCCACATCTTCTTAATACCTTCTGCTTCTGTTAGGTCCATGCCATTTCTGTCCTTTATTGTGCCCATGTTTGCATGAAATGTTCCCTTGGTATTTCTAATTTTCTGGAAGAGATCTCTAGTCTTTCCCATTCTGTTGTTTTCCTCTATTTCTTTGCATTGATCGCTGAGGAAGGCTTTCTTATCTCTCCTTGCTATGTTTTGGAACTCTGCATTCAGATGGGTATATCTTTCCTTTTCTCCTTTGCTTTTTGCTTCTCTTCTTTTCACAGCTCTTTGTAAGGTCTCCTCAGACAGCCATTTTGCTTTTTTGCATTCGTTTTTCTTGAGGATGGTCTTAATCCCTGTCTCCTGTACAATGTCACGAACCTTTGTCCATAGTTCATCAGGCACTCTGTCTATCAGATCTAGTCCCTTAAACCTATTTCTCACTTCCACTGTATAATCAGAAGGAATTTGTTTTAGGTCTTACCTGAATGATCTAGTGGTTTTCCCCACTTTCTTCAATTTCAGTCTGAATTTGGTAATAAGGAGTTCATGACCTGAGCCACAGTCAGTGCACAGTCTTGTTTTTGCTGACTGCATAGAACTTCTCCACCTTTGGCTGCAAAGAATATAATCAATCTGATTTTATTGTTGACCATCTGGTGATGTCCATGTGTAGAGTCTTCTCTTGTGTTGTTGGAAGAGGGTGTTTGCTGTGACCAGTGCATTCTCTTGGCAAAACTCTATTATTCTTTGCCCTGCTTCATTCTGTACTCCAAGGCCAAATATGCCTGTTACTCCAGGTGTTTCTTGACTTCCTACTTTTGCATTCTAGTCCCCTATAATGAAAAGGACATCTTTTTTGGGTGTTAGTTCTAAAAGGTCTTGTGGATCTTCATAGACCTATTCAACTTCAGCTTCTTCAGCAGTACTGATTGGGACATAGGCTTAGATTACCGTGATATCGAATGGTTTACCTTGGAAATGAACAGAGATCATTCTGCCGTTTTTGAGATTGCATCCAAGTACTGTATTTTGGACTCATTTATTGACCATGTTGGCTACTCTATTTCTTCTAGGGGATTCCTGCCCACAGTAGTAGATATAATGGTCATCTGAATTAAATTCCCCAATTCTAGTCCATCTTAGTTTGCTGATTCCTAGAATGTCGACATTTACTCTTGCCATCTCCTGTTTGACCACTTCCAATTTGCCTTGATTCATGGACCTAACCTTCCAGGTTCCTATGCAATATTGCTCTTTACAGCACCCGACCCTGCTTGTATCACCAGTCAAATCCACAACTTGGTGCCTTTTTTGCCTTGGCTCCATTACTTCATTCTTTCTGGAGTTATTTTCCCACTGATCTCCAGTAGCATATGGGCACCTACTGACCTTGGGAATTCATCTTTCAGTGTCCTATCTTTTTGCCTTTTCATACTGTTCATGGGGTTCTCAAGGCAAGAATACTGAAGTAATTTTCCATTCCTGTCTCCAGTGGACCACAGTCTGTCAGACCTATCCACCATGACCCATGCCTCTTGGTTGGCCTCACATTGCATGACTTAGTTTCATTGATCCTTAGTAAGGATCAAGTATAATCTAATCTATAATATTATTTTAGGGTAAAACCAGTGGTTACCCTGCTCCCGCACATATCCCAAGTACTGTTAATAAGGACCTACAGATTTTGTTTATATACCAATTTAATGAGAAAGTTTTCACTTAGGTTAATACATCTGTATTTAAAAGAAATTAAATACTAGCAATTGTCTTTCCATTTCTTAAAGTTCCTGATAAGACTAACTGGTCTTTGCTAATTCTGCCTACCACTCAGTTCTCTGGAGTTACTAATTTTGTCATATGGGTACGTAGAATCAATAGAAGAGTTTTTCTTTCTTTCTACTTTTTTCATCAATTCAAAATAGATTATAGGTTCAAATAGAATATATGCTTACCACTAAGAATTGAAGGGTTAATTATGTTATTATATTGCAAATTATGTCCATCATACCAAATCAAAACCTGGAGGAAAATTTTCCTGTCCTGGGGTGGGAAGCACAGTCACAGTCACCCTGATGTTGACCATGATGAGGGTGGCTAGGTAACCCTTACTTACTTCAGCCTGGTCATGTGTATAAAGATTTTTATTTGTATTTATTAAAAATCAGAGTGGGACAGATGGAGAACACAGAAATGACAGATTATGTGGGGGAAAGGTGAAGAAAGGGAGGGACAGGAAGAGAAAAGGCATGGAAATAGGAATAAGTATGATTATTGTATTGGGGAGTAAACAATAATTATTCAAGGGAGTTGGTTTGGGGAGCAATGGTTGAGACTGTGTGGATTGAGTAGGGCTAGATTATAGTGGGTGCTCCTTAGAAACAAATACATTTTATGTTTGTTTTGATAGTCGATGGAAACCTGTCTTAAGTATTTCAGGCTACACTGTTCTTAGTGACACATGAAAATTATGTTTTAGAAAGAAAAATACCTAACAGTTGTTGAGTACTTTCCCTGTTCCACACAGTGTATTAAAAATGATATTTAAGAAGGTAAGCTTTGGAGTTGGTTGAACTTGAAGTCTGATCATAACTCTGGAAATTATTAGGTAAATGACTTTAGGAAAATTCCTCATTTTCCTGAGCTTCCTTGAGTCTTCACCTGAAAAACTGATGTGATTGTATCTACCTCTCAAGGTTGTTGTATGGATCACATAGATTGGAGAAGGAAGAATCTATTAGGAAGCTATTACAGTTATTGAACCTAGGGAAATATGATAAACCATTAGAATGGAGAGGGAAGACAAAATGAAAGTAATGAAATAAGACAGGTGACTAACTCTCTCCACTCTCATTCATGTTGCAAGTTCCTTATTTCTGTTCATTTGACATAATCTGGAGCTCCTTAGAAACACACTTTACATTTGTTTTAATAGTCAATGGAAACTTCTCTGGGCATTATCAATTGTTTGCTCATTTCCCTAGAGCTACAAATAACAGTTTGCTCTCTCTATTCACCATTTCCACATCTCCTGCAACATATGACCCAAATTCCCTTTCAATAACCAGTTACAAAGCAAATAAAACATAAATCATTCACTTTCTTACACTGTATTTTCAATTTTTTATTTGCAATTTCTTCCTCCATTCTTGAATTTGCCAGTCAACCAGACTTCCTGAGAATTCTCAGGGAAGCAGGATTCCCTGATTTAACAAAATGCAAAACTCAAAAAGAAACTCAATCCTGGGGTTTCTAGACTTCTGGAAACCTGATACTTTTCCTAAGCCGCAGCTCTCAGTCCTTCAGGGTTCAATTTCCTGCCGCCAGCTAACATCAAAACAATCACTACAAAATAGCAGTCTTAAAATGCACAAGGCTTTGAGAACTTCGGCTTTTTTTTTTTTTTTTACTAATGTCTGGTTTCAACGTAGAACTTCCTCTTCCAAAGAAAACATCTTATTTGTATACATTTCTGAGCAGGAAGGCACAGAACTTTGAGTCTCCGTGACGAAAGGTCCTTATTGCAACCAAGTTTAACTCAACTCTCCTTTCTTTTTCTTTCTCCTTTCCCTATTTTCTGGGAGTGAACAGTCAAAAATAAATGTTTCAACAGATCTCGCGGTGCTATTCGAGATTCCCAATTTAAAAAAAAATAGAAATGATGCAAACGAGCCTGTGCCTTCCGGACTTTGGTGCTGGGATTGCAGCGGTCGAAGCACAGTGAAAGCAGCCAAGGGCGGGGCTCTAGCAAGTTCCTTTTCCACCTTCCCCCACCCTTTTTTCCAACCTCTGTACCGCCCTTAGCTTGATTCCAGCCTTTGCTGCAGCTGCTCTCCAGCCGTTTGCAGGATTCAAACTACAGAAGCTGTTCCCAAGATGGTGATCCGTGTGTACATTGCATCTTCCTCTGGCTCCATGGCGGTAAGGAAGGTGGGAAGCCCACCTTTGTTATTTTTCTACACATCAGTCTCCTGCTGCCCCAGAACGCTTGAATTGCAGAAGTTAGTCTGGCAGCTTCTCCTTCGGTAGACACAGGCACTTCCCACTCAACTCCCCGTCTTTTCTTCTCTCTGTTGCATCGATTTCGTTTTTCCATGGAGTTTAGCTTTCTTTGCCTTACGACGTTAGGGCCACATTTCTTCTTTGAAGGAAAAAGAAAGCTTTGGAGTTTTGGTAGACGGGAGATGGTGGTATAGGGTTTTGAGGGTTAGGTGAAGAAATCAAGTCACACACTGGTAAGAATGGGGAATTTCACATATGTGTTCTAAGTATGGAGTCAAGGGACAAGGGCACACATCTGTAAGGGATGTAAAACATGGTCTTACTGATGATGATGAAGTGGAGGCCTACTAATGCACTGTGATTATATTTCACAAAGACCCTTATAATCAAAGAGTTATATTTTGCCAGTGTGGAAGAGAAAGTTATTTAACTTCAGCCTAAAGAGTCTGTTAGAACTAGGCAGAATGGGATACACCAGGAACAATGAGAAAAATTTTTTGTTAAATAATGAGACAATGATCTGTTTTTTCCTTCCATATATTCCCTTATTTTGATTTTTTCTTTTCTTTCAAAAGGTATTACTTCCAACAGTTTCTAACTGCTTCAAATATATTGAGAACTGGAAAGGGAACTAACAAGTGGCTTCTTGTGTAGTTGCAGACCCCAGTGACCGCAATTGATAGGACATTCCCCTCTCATTCATGTGCTCTTAATTAGTATAACAATTTTCAAACGTTATGGGGAGCAATAGGCTAAACTAGGGGAAAGCTGAGTTATATACATGGTAAATAAAAGTGTCTTTCACAGTCTGCAAAAAGCAGATTTTTTTTTTTTTGCTTTTTGGGCTCAGGATGTGGGTTCGGGATGTAGAATGTACGAACCCCCTCTCTCTTCTGAGCTTTAGAGCAACAGCAACAAAAAAAATTCCATGTTTTTTGTTGTTATGTATTTTTGTTTTGTTTACACCCAAGAGGATTTGGAATAGAACTGATGGTTGTGCCAAATCACAAGAATTATGAACCTTCAACTTGTCTGGCAACTATATATGGGTGTATTTAGGCAGTGTTGAAATAGAATACTTAAGCTTACATTTTGGAGTAAGTTTAGGTTGAAAACAAAAAGAAGACTTCTTATATTGTCTTTGAACTTCATTTTATGAGCTTCTTGCCTTATTATTTTCCATATATATTAATTATGATATTTGAAATAATGTTTGGGCTGCTCAGAGTCTCAAGTCCAATACAATAATTGTAAAATTTAGAAGATCAGCTTAATACCTTTAGTTAAATCCCAAATTAGGTTGAATAGATCAGGAAGTTAGTTTTGATGATTTCACTGGATAACGTGCAGTTTCAGTACTGCTTACTTATTCTTTGCTTTCTTGCTCTTCTACCCCTTCCTAAAAAGCAGATTCAACAAGAAACTCCTTTCAGAATTTCTTTTCAGGTAGAAACAACTATACCCCTTTCTTTGTTAAGACTTAGGGCCTTAAAAATGGCTACTGTCTCCTACTATGTCCTATACCAGATTCCATTGTTGAAGACTCTGCAAATAAGAAATATTTATGCTTTTTGTGCTTTGTTTTTCTTATGGGTAAGTATAGATTTGTCTGCTGTTGCAGGTTCTTGTAAACCTGTTATCAAAATTCTACGTATATTGCCAAAATAAATTTTTGTTTTATTATAATCTTAAAACAGTATAAAGTTAGTATGGTTCAGAAGTGTTATTTTATAGCATAAATGTGGACTCTTCAGTTTGCAATACTAAGGTCTTTCCTTTAAGAATGCTGTCATGTTGTATTTTAACATATGATTTAGAAATTTTGAGGCAAATATCCTAACAGGAACCCAGTAATTGCACAAAATGAGATGCTTCTATAAGTGACTAAGTATAGTTCTCTGAAGAGCGTTTAAAGGAAATCTTTTGGTTTTGGATTGTGAAATCTTTGTTTTCTTACTCCTGTTAGTGATTTTAATAAAATTACCAACACTAGATGTTTTATCAGGCAAGGGGAGATCTATGATAACTACAATTTAGTGTGACTTTAACTCAAGAGTACCTATCCTTCACAGTACAATTTTAAAAAAAGTTTTCAAACTTGTATTCAACTCTGCCCCAATTACAGAAGTTTAGCACTTGCTTCTCAAAAGTTTAAAAATGAAAGTGAGTATGTTGGGTTTTATACCATTGTAAAATGGTATAAAATTTCTTGATAATAGCTATAATAGTGGTAGTAAGTAGGAACACTTAAGTGTGTCAGACACTATCTCATTTTTACTTGGCAATTTCTAGTCTAGTCTTATGAATTACATCCTATGACTATCTTTATTTTTAGGGTGAGGAAATATAGGTTCAGAGAAGTTAAACAACTTTCTCAAGCCACAGAGCTTGAATCCAATACAGTTGTTTGAATCCAAATGATATATGATTAAAGAAATGCATCCTCCCAGTAATGGCATAACAGCTAGGAGGCATGCAGATATAGATGTGA
Organism: Antilocapra americana; assembly: GCA_007570785.1. NCBI lineage: Eukaryota > Metazoa > Chordata > Mammalia > Artiodactyla > Antilocapridae > Antilocapra > Antilocapra americana. The sequence goes on along the minus strand of ML663483.1, from coordinate 3,683,415 downwards.
ACAGAAGAAAGTAAGTCCTGTAAGTGAAATTGCTTGGGCATATACAATCAGGGGGATAGGAAAATGAGGAGCTAGTATAGAGGAAGGATAGTATGTCTAAAGGTGAATGTCAGTAAGTGTGCTAAATTCACTTAAGGCCAGGGATATAGAGAAGATGCACATTTGGAATTGGTCTCGTATAGGAAAAGGATGAAATTCAGATCTTAATACTGTTTTTTAAATTTTTAAAATAAAAACCATTTAGCAAGAATGCAACTCCAAAGTTGTCTGTCTATAGGAAATTTTCTACCTGCTCAGAACTGCTCACGCATGTTTTGACTTACTGTAACACAATAGTATCTGCCATGCCATGTTTTTTTCCCTTGAAATTGTAATGTCCTATAAATTTGCATTTAATGGAAAAGGAATGGTAAACACAGAGCCTATAATAAACTTAATGAATTTCAGTAACTTATAATAAAAATCAACCTTGGCCTTTGAAATCAGGATCGCTAGAGTTATAGTAGCATGGAGAATTATAATCGACTTAGAGTTTTCTTTCCATACTTTTCCTCAGGTCCATAATTATCTCCATTTCAGGGTCTCTATGCATTTTAGATATATTTAGTATAGAAATTTTAAGATTGAGTAGGTAAATTGTGATAAATTTCTGAGGGTATTATTTATGGACCAACTTTTGTAAGATGATCCCTTTTGTTTTACTGTTAAAACAAACTAGTTGTAGCTTAGACTGTCCGTATAGTAAATGAAATCTATATAATTTTCCTCTGTGGCATTATTCTGTGCATGAGTTATAAAAGCTAGTGATTGCCAAAGCATTAGTCACTAGTCAGTATTTTCTTCATTTGGATAATATGGTTATGAAACAACAAGCCACAGTTCTTCATCTGTATGGTTCTCAAGTATTCTCAATAATAACTACATTATGTGAAAGAGTATTTACTGCTCTTTTTTTCATGGAGAGGCATTTTAAATATAGCAGTGTGTATATGTCAATCCTAAACTTCCAGTTTACCCCCCACTGCACAAATGTCCTCACTGTAACCATAAGTTCATTCTCTAAGTCTGTTTTTATTTTGTGACTAAGTTCATTTCTATCAATTTTTTTAAGATTCCACATATAAGTGATGATATTTATCTTTCTCTGTCTGACTTACTTCACTTAGTATAATCTCCAAGTCCATCCATATTTCTGCAAATGACATTCTTTCATTCTTTTTATTGGCTGAGTAATATTCAATCGTATATATGTACCACATCTTCTTTATCCATTCATATTTTGATGGATATTTAGGTTGCCTCCATTTCTTGGCTATTGTAATCAGTCCTGCAAAGAACACTGGGGTGCATGTATCCTTTTGAGCTATGGTTTTCTCTGGATATATGCCCAAGAGTGGGATTGCTGTATCATATAGTGGCTCTATTTTTAGTTTTCTAAGGAACCTCTGTGGTGTTCTCCATAGTGACTGTATCAATTTACATTCCCACCACCAGTGTTGGAGGGTTCCCTCTCTCCACAGCCTCTCCAGCATTTATTATTTGTAGACTTTTTAATGATGACCATTCTGATGGTTGTGAGGCGACACTTCATTGTAGTTTTGATTTGCATTTCTCTGATAGTTAGTGATGTTGAGTACCTTTTCATGTGACTCTTGGCCATCTGTATGTCATCTTTGGAGAAATGTCTCTTTAGGTCTTTTGCCCATTTTTGACTGGGTTGGTTGTTTTTTTTTGATATTTAGCTACATGAACTGTTTGTAAATTTTGGAGACTAATCCTTTGTCAGTTGCATTGTTTGCAAATATTTTCTACCATTCTGAATGTTGTCTTTTAATTTTGTTTATGGTTTAATTTGCTGTGAAAATCTTAATTAGGTCCCATCTGTTTATTTTTGGTTTTATTTCCATTACTCTGGAAAGTAGATCAAAAAATGATCTTGCTGTGATTTGTCAAAGAGTGTTCTGCCTATGTTTTCCTCTAAGAATTTTATAGTATCTGTCTTATATTTGGGTCTTTAATTCATTTTGAGTTTATTTTTGTTTATGGTATTGAAGAATGTTCTAATTTCATTTTTTTAACATGTGACTGTTTAATTTTTCTAGCACTATTTATTGAAGAAACCATCTTTTCTCCAATTTATAATCTTGTCTTCTTTTTCATAGATACATTGTACATAGGTGCATGAGTTTATTTCTGAGCTTTCTATTTTGTTTCATTGATGTACATTTCTGTTTTGTACCAGTATCATACTGTTCTGATAACTGTAGCTTTCTAGTATAACCTGAAGTTGGGAAACTAGATTCTCCAGCTCTGTTGTCTTTTTCAAGATTGACTTTTTTATTTTGGATCTTCTGTCTCTTCATACAAGTTTTAAGATTTTCTGTTCTAGTTCTGTGACAAATGTCATTCATACTTTGATAGGGATTGCATTGAATCTGTAGATCACCTTGGGTAGTATACTCATTTTGAATATATGATCCTTCCAGTACAAAAACATGATATCTCTTTCCATCTTTCTGTGTTGTCTTCAATTTCTTTCATCTTATTGTTTTCAGAATACAGGTCTTTTGTCTCCTTAGGTAGGTTCAGTTCAGTTGGTCAGTTGTATTAGTATATTCCTGGTATATTATTCTTTTGATGAAATGGTAAATAGGATTGTTTGTTTAATTTCTCTTTCTGATCTTTTGTTGTTAGTGTATAGAAATTCAACAGATTTCTGTGTATTAATTTTGTACCCTGCAACTTTACTGAATTCATTCATGAGCTCTAGTAGTTTTCTGGTTGCATCTTTAAGATTTTCTACATATAGTATCATGTCATATGCAAGCAGTGACAGCTTTATTTCTGCTTTTCCAATTTGGATTCCTTTTATTTCTTTTTTCTTCTCTGATAACCATGGGTAGGACTTCCAAAACTCTGTTGAAAAAAAATGACAAGAGTGGGCATCCTTATCTTGTTCTTGATCTTAGAGGAAATGCTTCCAGCTTTTCACTATTGAATATGATGGTAGCTGTGGATTTGTCATTATGGCCACTGTTCTTTGTATTTATAAATAGAACATTAACTTGAAATATGCTGTGGTCTTTGTCATAGCTGCCAAGGTTTGTTTGAATGCTGTATAAAAATATTCATAAGCTATTTGGAAGAGCAAAATTAGAAATTTCATGAGATGGCTGTTTGGACATGCTTTACAGATGCCCGGAACTGTGGGAAATGGCAGCTCTCATGAGGCAAACACAGGAACAATCTAAAGACTGGTGCCTTTAGATTGATGTCCTATATTTGGTGGCTGATTTCCTTACCATCACAACGACAGTGGCAAAGCCTTTGGAATCATTTCGCCCAATTTAAAGAGGCTTGGGATACACACTCACCAATGATCACGACTCTTGGATTCTTGAAATTCAAATGCTTGTAGGAAAGACTGCATTGCAGAAGTTTAGTAAAATTTCATAATATGATAGGAGAAAAAGATAAAATAAATTAATTTTAGCTCAAAGACTGTTCTGTCAAGGAAAGGGCTTTGATTAATAAACCTTAAGGTCAACCCTCCCCCCAGTGGCTCAGTGGTAAAGAATCCACCTGCAGTGCAAGAGATGCAGGGGACATGGGTTTGATCCCAGGGTCAGGAGAGATCCCCTGGAGGAGGGCATGGTAGCCCACTTCAGTATTCTTGCCTGAAAAATCCCATGGACAGAGATGCTTGGCAGACTACAGTCCATGAGGTCTCTAAGAGCCAGAGAGGACTAAACTGACTGAGCACAGCATGTCACCCTCTGGGTTGTGCTGGAAAAGAAAAATAAATTAAAGCCCTAGACATAATCAAGTCAAATATTCTAATTTACTGTAGTTAATCTTTACATTATTTTCCAAAGTATATATTGTGCTGTGAAGCATATATTTTACAGGAATATTTTATGCTTAATTGAATTATCAAGGGTAAATGTATTTCATTTTTTACTGATAAAACTAAACAGATTGAAAATCTGTTGATAACTACATGACAGTCTGTTTGCTTTCAGTTATGTTGTACTTTGGAGCCTACCAGGAAGCCTTCTAAACCCAGCATTTAATTATTTACTCCAATGCAGACCAAGATTAAACAAACATACATTTAGAAAGAGGACCAGCCCATTTATGATGACTATTTTTATTAATATAAGAGCAAAGCTGACTTTTCACACTTGGCCAGTAGACAAGAATTATAAGCAAAGGGATAGTTTTCTGGCTCAGTTCCTCACATTTTAGCTTTATTAGTTTGTTGAAAGTGTTTCCGATTGCAAGAACATCAGGCAAAAGTTAAATATAAATTTAAAAATATCACCACAAATTTATAAACTGTGTATTTAAAAGTATTCAGTAGTGCTGCTAGATTTTTGTTTCATTACTTTTCATTAACCTGGCTAATCAGGATTTGACTCTAGTAATAGTAAAGCCTAACATTTATTTATGCATTGTGTATGTCAGGCACAGTGCTCAGTGTTTTACATACTTCATTTCAATTAGTTTAATCCTTGTGATAACATTGTGGGATAAGTACTAGTATTAGATCTATTTCATGTGATTGAAGGGGGTATTTCTAAGACCCAGAAATATTTGCTCAAGATCAAAGAGTTACAAATAGTATAACTAGGATTAGAACTCAGGTTGTTCTGACTAAACACTCCTAAACACTGTGTTATTTGCCCTCTCTCTTACTGTATAGATTCTGAACAGAAATTATGTCAATAGTACATTAAAGTCTTATCATGTGATTGGGAATATATAACTGCCTTTTAATAACCATAAGATGTCTGAAAAGAAGGAAAAAGACCGGAGGATGCCTAGCTAGGCAAATGTTTCGTCTCTAATCTGCATATGAGAATTAGGGGCGAGTGGGAAAGATGGGTTAGTAGCAACATTTTCATATATAATTTAGTTCTTTTTTTTCTTTAATAAAATTGCTTACCAAGGCCATATTTTTAAATAGCATTTGTGGTATGTATTGAACTTTTATGACTTTGATTCTTTTTAACATAATTAAAATATGGTTTGTAATGATTCAATAAATCCAAATTCATCAAGAAAACAGTACTTCTTTGACTTGTAAACTCTGGTACTGAACTCTAGTCTTTGAGTTCTGTTCCTTTGGTTTAGTCCTTTCTGGAAATGAGACCCTGTCACAGAGTTGGAGTACAGCCAAACATTTCTGCTGAGGGAATTTTCAGCAGTGACTCAAGACAGAAAGAACTTCACATTTTTAAAACCAGAGACTGTTCTTCTTAGTTGAGCTACAACAGGAGAAAATTTTGTTTGTTTTACTACCACTCAGCCAATTGTTCCACCATCAGTTCAGTTCAATCACTCAGTCTTGTCTGACTCTTTGCAATCCCATGAATTGTAGCACGCCAGGCCTCCCTGTCCATCACCAACTCCCGGAGTCCACTCAAACCCACGTCCATCGAGTTGGTGATGCCATCCAACCATCTCATCCTCTGTCGTCCCCTTCTCATGCCCCCAGTCCTTCCCAGCCCAGTGACTCAACTCTTCACATGAGGTGGCCAAAGTATTGGAGTTGCAGCTTCAGCATCAGTCCTTCCAGTGAACACCCAGGACTGATATAAATCTAAGATGGACTGCTTAGATCTCCGTGCAGTCCAAGGGACTCTCAAGAGTCTTCTCCCAACTCCACAGTTCAAAAGCAACAATTCTTTGGCACTCAGATTTCTTCACCATTCACCTCTCACATCCAGAAATGACTACTGGAAAAACCATAGCCTTGACTAGATGGAACTTTGTTGACAAAATAATGTCTCTGCTTTTCAATATGCTGTCTAGGTGGGTCATAATGTTCCTTCCAAGGAGTAAGCGTATTTTAATTTCATGGCTGCAATCAGCATCTGTAGTGATTTTGGAGCCCCCCAAAATAAAGTTTGACACTGTTTCCACTGTTTCCCCATCTATTTGCTATGAAGTGATGGGACCGGATGCCATGACTTAGTTTTCTGAACGTTGAGCTTTAAGCCAACTTTTTTACTCTCCTCTTTCACTTTCATCAAGAGGCTTTTCAGTTCCTCTTCACTTTCTGCCATAAGGGTGATGTCATCTGCATATCTGAGGTTATTGGTATTTCTGCTGGCAATCTTGATTCCAGCTTGTGCTTCTTCCAGCCCAGTGTTTCTCATCACGTACGCTGTATATAAGTTAAATATGCAGGGTGACAATATACAGCCTTGACATACTCCTTTTCCTATTTGAAACCAATCTGTTGTTCCATGGCCAGTTCTAACTGTTGCTTCCTGACCTGCATACAGGTTTCTCAAGAGACAGGTCAGATGGTCTGGTATTCCCATCTCTTTCAGAATTTTCCACAGTTTAATGTGATCCACACAGTCAAAGACTTTGGCATAGTCAATAAAGCAGAAATAGATGTTTTCTGGAACTCTCTTGCTTGTTCGATAATCCAGCGGATGTTGACAGTTTGATCTCTGGCTCTTCTGCCTTTTCTAAAACCAGCTTGAACATCTGGAAGTTCATGGTTCACGTATTGCTGAAGCCTGGCTTGGAGAATTTTGAGCATGACTTTACTAGTGTGTGAGATGAGTGAAATTGTGCAGTAGTTTGAGCATTCTTCTGCATTGGCTTTCTTTGGGATAGGAATGAAAACTGACCTTTTCCAGTCCTGTGGCCATTGCTGAATTTTCCAAATTTGCTGGCATATTGAGTGCAGCACTTTCACAGCATCATCTTTTAGGATTTCAAATAGCTCAACTGGAATTTCATTACCTCCACTAGCTTTTTTTGTAGTGATGCTTTCTAAGGCCCACTTGACTTCACATTCCAGGATGTCTGGCTCTAGATGAGTGATCACACCATCATGATTATCTGAGTCGTGAAGATCTTTTTTGCACAGTTCTGTGTATTCTTGCCACCTCTGCATATTTCTCAACACTGAAATTATAACAATATATATATATATATTGAATAGTAGCTTTATTATTTAAGAAATCTTTCTATCCAATGTGATTTAGAAGGAAGATGAGCATGGACAAGTACTTAATATGTTACAAATATGATAAAGCATCTGATTTTTAATTTTAATATCTCATGTAAATAGTTTATCACCTTTGGTTGATAATAGTAAGAACTATCACTTATTTGGCACTTAAAATATGCCAGGCATAGTGGTAAAAACTTTAGATGCATTGTGTCATTTAATTCTTATGACAATTCAGTGGAGTCAGTACTCCCATTATGCTCATTTTTTTCTTCCCTTTTTTCCTTTTTTTATTGAGATATAGTTGATTTACAATATTATATATATCAGGTATACAACTAGTGATTCACATTTTTTAAAGGTTGTGCTCCATTTATATTAAATACAAAATATTGTATATATTCCTTGTGCTGTACAATATATCCTTATAACATATATTTTATATGTAGTAGTAGTTGGTACCTCTTAATCCTCTATTATTATAACTTTTTAAAGAAGAGGAAACAGACTGAGAGAGTTAGCAGTGTTAGAGAACTAGCAAACACCCTTCAGATCTGTCTGATTCCATAGCCCATAATCTTAATGCTTATGTTATTCTGCCTAATGATTGTTATTTGTTAATTATCCAGTATGAATGTAACTCTGAAAATAGTTTAAAAGTCATTGTAAAATTGCTTTTATTCTGAACTTGTAAAATCATGAAAAGTGCTTCTTAATTAATTGGTCTATAGCAGTACCAAGAATAATTCTAGTTGCCTGTTACATCATGTAAAGAACTTAGAATTCTTTAGAGTAGAAATTTAAAGTCATAAAAGCTTATGTGTGCATGATTAGTTAAAATGCAGAACATGTACTTTTATCCCAATATAAGAAAATTACCTTGTGTAAGACAGTATGACTAAAAGATTAAAACATACTGTTTTTGGGAAAGAATTTTAACCTTTTAGCTAGAGAATGTAGCTTTAAGGTGAGGTATGTCTGATGCCTGGGTAATTTGATTAGGTCACTAAACCTTCCTTTGTTTCTCACCACTCTCACAAGTGGAATATAAATAACATAAAATTAAGAGTATTATGGAATAAAACTTCTGCAAGTAATTTTCATTGGAAATCTGTTACTAAATACTGTGGAATCTGATCTCACACTTTCAGAATCCTAAGCATAATTGATCCTGCTCATCAACTAAATATTTTGAACTCAAAAAGCTGTGATTGTGGTGAAACTTAATCAATGAGTTTCTGCTTAAATTTTTAGAAATAAAGGTCTTGAATTTAAATATTCTGAGTATTATTGAGAGGCCACTCAGGATGGTGGTAGTGATATAGCAAATTGGCCAGGTAACAAGTCAAATATCTGGTGAGTTTTAGAGGGAGTATGTAGGAAGTGTGGCAAGATCCATAATCAGGCTGATTCTATATCAGACTTTGTAATTTATGTAATTTTTTTAAAAAGTTGTTGAAAGGAAAATCTATAAATATTATAGGAGAATGTGACTAAACATTTTTGTTCAGTTGTATTAGGACTTACTACATTCTGAAGTTGAAATTGGAGGATAATTTTTGTTTGGTATATGTTTGTATCCCTTTTATTTTATGGTTATGATCAGTCTCTGTATGAAGTCTTAAGAGAGGAGTATGTATCTATCTTCCTTGATATTTAGTCTGAATCTACCAAGAAGATGACCTTAGAACTAAAGCTATACATTTCAGGGAATCCTTACACTACCCAAATATCAGGGTCTGTGTAGGGGAAGTCCAATCAGTCACATAGCATAAATATACTTTTAAAATTCAGTGACTCTAGATTTCATGAAAAGTTGATGCTTGGAAAGACAAAACATCTAGCACAGTATAATCTAAATAGTTTATGTCTGGATACCTAAGTAGATTAACTATAAATCAATATGTAATTACTTTTTGAAAATCATTTGCTACAGAGATATATTTTTTCACTATATGATGTAGTTGGATAGAGGAATATTGGAATTGTAGTTTCAGGTTAATATATAAATCTAGGTATACAGTGCATAAACATCTTATTTCTTGGAATATATAGAGAGAATCTAAAATGGGGCTACTGCTACAATAATTAGATACCATATTGTGCAAAAGCTCATGTTAAGAGATTCTGGGGGAAGAAAAGTGCAAAATCTGAACTTTTGGATTGTCCACATATTTCTCCAATAAACGGTTATAAGGAAAAGTACACAATCTCCTAATGAGTGAGATAGTGTGTTAGTCGCCAAGTCATTTCTGACTTTTTGTGACTCCATGGGCTGTAGCCCAACAGGCTCCATGGAATTCTGCAGGCAAGAATATTGGAGTGGATAGCCATTCTATTCTCCAGGGGATCTTCTCAACCCTGGGATTGAACCCAGGTCTCCTGCATTGCAGGTAGATTCTCTACCGTCTGTGACACCAGGGAAGCCCAATGAGTGAGATAAATATGACCTAATTCCATACTCAGGTTTGCAAAAAGGACCACCTTGTAATGTCCTTAGAAGACTTCATGAAAATATTTGAAGTTGGAATGGTAGACATTCATTTATATGTCTGTTTTGTTTTAATAAAAATATATAGCAATTTTTATTTCATATGATTATTCATGAGCTCTTATTATATGTAAAAGCATATAATAAAAAGACAGATGCTTGTTGTTGTATATAATAGCATTAACCTTTTTTAAAATATTTTCTCAAACTATATAGAGATTGTATACACCATTATAATTATTTTAAAGTCACGTGAGCCAAAATAAGTGAGGGAGTCTGAAAATGTCACTTTTTGAGACTATGTAATATGGTCTGCAAATAAGGAGTTGAATGTGATGTGAGGGCTCAAAGGCATGCTATCTCACAGGAATCAACATTCTACTTCCCAATGAATTCCCCAGAGTACTTTGTCAACCCTTTCTAGTGACCCTGTCAATGATCTCCTTGAATAACTATTCTGAAAACAACAATAGTTTATTAGTTCAATTCAAGCTTTACTCAGTTTTCCTGCCGTTACATTAGAGAAGGGTGTGGGAAGTAGATCTTCAGTATAGTTTGCACTTTCTTATTATATTTGAACATTTTTTCACAGGCATGATTTTCATGATTATACAGTTATATTTAAAGCCAGATTTAGCAGTGATGAAAAGTTAAAGATTTGTGGTAGAACTGCCTATCTGTTACCTTGGAATACTGGAACAAATCATGCTAAGCCCCCTTTTCATTATCTGAAAAATACCTTTTAGACTTCTCAATAATCCTTTCACATTGGGATCCTGGCCTTGATCTTTGGTGTAAACAATTATGTCTTACAAATCTCTGAGGCAACTGCTCTGTTAAATTTGATAAGGATCCTCTCTTGAGCCAGACTGCCTAGGGAAGGAGCTTTTCAGTGTTTGCCATTGGTCAAGCTTATAGCAAAAAGACTAAATGATGAAATAATCATTATTTCTCTTTTGCTTCTACCAACTTATTACATAAAGATAATTTTAGCTCCTCCTTCCCCCTTCCAACATATTTTTAACTCTTCCCACCACAAACATTTGAACCCCATCAAAAATGGTTGCACCAATTACCAAAATTAATAAGCATCAAATTCCAGTTGGGCCTTGTTGTTCTTGTGAATAAATTTTCTCCTAGCACCAGATTGGTCTTAAAATAGCATTATGGGAAATTCCCTGGTTGCCCAGTGGTTAGGACTTCACACTTCCACCGCAGAGTGCATGGGTTTGGCCTCTGGTCAGGGAATAAGGATCCTGAAGGCCATATGTCATATAAAAAAGTAGTATTATGGCCTTCAAATTTTTGTAACAATGCTTTATGTACTAAAACAACTATATCTCGATAGAAAGGGCATAATAAAAGTTAATTATTTTTTTGACTGATGTCACTTGTTATTAAGAAACCTAGAGTAGAACACTGAAAATTCCTTCGTCATTGTGGAAATAAATGGCTTTCAGTCTTTCCCATTTTTCCCAGCATCAAACATACTAAAAATAAAATATTAAAAGCATATGCGTAAACGGGATCATAAGAAGTCATCTAGTCCACACACATAAGGACTGCCTGTGAATTGTCCCAGAAGGATCATAATCAATTTTCTCTTAGTAAAGTCTCCAAAGAAGGAATATATAACCTCCCTTGATAATATGCTATTCCTTGTTGTCCTAGATTTTGGGACTAAGATTGTGGAAATCTGGGTAACTGATTGTTATTTTTTACCTCTTTTTCTGCAGTGAAGAGAAAGATTAGTTTCTTGAAGTTGTGGAAGCAAAAAAAGAAAAGCTTTGTACAATATATAGAGATCCACTTGTTATCAATTCAACACATATTTCCTGAATACCTGCTGATCAAACATTCAGCTCTGTAAGGGAAAAGGTGTTTGTCCAGAAAGAGTTTACAGCCTGCCTTGTTTTGGAAAGCTTAAAATAGGTCGAGTGGCTTTTCTTCTGCCTCTTCTCTTCTGCCCCTCTTTTGTAGGAAGCCCTCACACACTAGTACAGAAATGCTTAAAATTCTCCAAGCCAGGCTTCAGCAATACGTGAACCGTGAACTTCCAGATGTACAAGCTGGTTTTAGAAAAGGCAGAGGAACCAGAGATCAAATTACCAACATCCATTGGATCATAGAAAAAGCAAGAGAGTTCCAGAGAAATATCTATTTCTGCTTTATTGACTATGCCAAAGCCTTTGACTGTGTGGATCACAATAAACTTTGGAAAATTCTTCAAGAGATGGGAATACCAGACCGCCTGACCTGCCTCTTGAGAAACTTGTATGCAAGTCAGGAAGCAACAGTTAGAACTGGACATGGAACATTAGACTGGTTCCAAATAGGAAAAGGAGTATGTCAAGGCTGTATATTGTCACCCTGCTTATTTAATTTATATACAGAGTACATCATGAGAAATGCTGGGCTGGAAGAAGCACAAGCTGGAATTAGGATTACTGGGTCAATAACCTCAGATATGCAGATGCCACCACCCTTATGGCAGAAAGTGAAAAAGAGCTAAAGAGCCTCTTGATGAAAATGAAAGAGGAGAGTGAAAAAGTTGGCTTGAAGCTCAACATTCAGAAAACTAAGATCATGACATCCGGTCCCATCACTTCATGGCAAATAGATGAGGAAACAGTGGAAACAGTGGCTGACTTTATTTTTTGGGGCTCCAAAATCACTGAAGATGGGTATTGCAGCCCTGAAATTAAAAGATGCTTACTCCTTAGAAGGAAAGTTATGGCCAACTTAGACAGCATATTAAAAAGCAGAGACATTACTTTGCCAACAAAGATCCAACTTGTTAAGGCTTTGGTTTTTCCAGTAGTCAGGTATGGATGTGAGAGTTGGACGGTGAAGAAAGCTGAGCACCAAAGAATTGATGCTTTTGAACTGGGGAGTTGGAGAAGACTCTTGAGAGTCCCTAGGACTGCAAGATGATCCAACCAGTCCATCCTAAAGGAGATCAGTCCTGGGTTTTCATTGGTAGGACTGTTGTTGAAGCTGAAACTCCAGTAGTTTGGCCACCTGAGGCAAAGAGCTAACTCATTTGAAAAGACCCTGCTGCTGGGAAAGATTGAGGGCAAGAGGAGAAGGGGACAACAGAGGATGAGATGTGGATGGTATCGCCGACTCAATGGACATGGATTTGGGTGGACTTCGGGAGTTGGTGATGGAGAGGGAGGCCTGGCATGTTGTGGTTCATGGGGTCGGAAATAGTCTGATACAACTGAGCAACTGAACTGAACTGGGCAGTGTTCATTCCTATTGATTAGTTCACTCTTAAGGTGATGCCATAAAATAATATTCCCATATATTGGTTATTTTGTGATACTTGAATTTATACTAATGTCAAAACAATATCAGGGTAAAAAGTTTCATGAAAAAGTAAACATATTAAAGTGAATAATTCCTGACATCCAAATATTGGGCATTGTTCATTTATAAAAGTTTATGGTGTTATTATTGAAAAAATATGGCATGGCTAACGCAAGACAGTTGCTCATGGTAGGCTCTTATGATCCTTGGTATTTCTTTTGAGTCAGTTGTAATTTTTTTCATTTCTAATTTTATTAATTTGCATCATCTTTTTTTTTCCTGATGAGTCTGGCTAAAGGTTTATCAATTTTGTTTATCTCTCCAAATAACTAGCTTTTAGTTTCATTGATATTTGCAACTGTTTTCTTTGTCTCTTATTTCATTTATTTCTACTCTGATCTTTATGATTTCTTTCCTTCTACTAACTTTAGGTTTTGTTTGTTCTTCTTTCTCTAGTTGTTAGAGGTGTAAATTTGGTGTTTTATTTGAGGTTTATCTTATTTCTTCTTTTTTTCAATTAATTTATTTTTTTGTAATTGCTTTACATTATTGTTTTGTTTTTTGCCATACATCAAAATGAATCAGCCATAGGTATACATATGGCCCCTCCCACTTGAACCTCCCATTCACCTCCTACCCCATCCCCCTCTTCTGGTTTGTTATGGAGTCCTGGTTTGAGTACTCTGAGTCATACAGCAAATTCCCATTGGCTATCTATTTTACATATGATAGTGTATATGTTCCCATGTTACTCTCTGAATTTGTCCCACCCTCTCCTTTCTCCCCCACCCCCATGACTATAAGTCTGTTCTCTACGTCTGTGTCTCCAGTGCTGCCCTACTAATAGGTTAATCAGTACCGTCTATCTAGATTCCACATATACACATAAACATATGATATTTGTTTTCCTCTTTCTGACTTACTTCACTGTGTATAATAGGCTCTAGGTTCATCCACTTTGTTAGAACTGACTCAAACACATTGCCTTTTACAGCTGAGGGGCATATATTCCATTGTAGTACTGCAATATCTTTATTCATTCCTCTGTTGATGAACATCTAAGTTGCTTCATGTCCTAACTATTGTAAATAGTGCTGCAGTGATCATTGGGATACATGTGCCTTTTTCAATTTTGGTTTCCTCAGGGTATATGCCTAGAAGGGAGATTGCTGGGTCATTTGGTAGTTTTCCTCTTAGTTTTTTTTTTATCGAATCTCCATTCTGTCTTCTACAGTAGCCGTATAAGTTCACATTCCCACCAACAATGCAAGAGATTCCGTTTTCTCCACACCCTCTAGAATTTTGTTGTTGTTGTTGATTTTTTCATGATGGCCATTCTGACCAGTGTGTGCTTATATTTTATTATTGTTTTCATTTGCATTTATCTAATAATGAGTGATCTTGAGCATCTTTTCACATGTTTATTAACTATCTCTATGTCTTCTTAGGTCTTTTGCCTGCATTTTGATTGGATTCTTTGTTTTTCTGGTATTGAGTTACAAGAGTGGCTTTTATATTTTGGAAATAAATACTTTGTCAGTTGTTTCATTTGCTCTTATTTTCTCACATTCTGAGAGTTGTCTTTTCACCTTGTTTATACTTTCCTTTGCTGTACAAGAGCTTTTAGGTTTAATTAGGTCCCCCTTGTTTATTTTTATCTTTATATCCATTATTCTCAGAGGTGGGTCATAAAGAATCTTGCTGTGATTTATGTCATACAGTGTTCTGCCTTTGTTTTCCTCTACCAGTTTTATAGTTTTTGGTCTTACATTTAGGTCTTTAATCCATTTTGAGTTTGTCTTTCTGTATACTGTTAGGAAGTGTTCTAATTTCATTCTTTTGTACATAGCTGTCTAGTTTTCCCAGTGCCACTAGAGACTGTCTTTTCCCTATTGTATATTCTTGCCTCTTTTGTCATATAGGTGCCCATAGGTGTGTGGATAGAAATCTCTGGGATTTCTATCTTGTTCCATTGGTCTATATTTCTGTTTCTGTGCCAGTACCATATTGTTTTGATAATTGTAGCTTTGTAGTATAATCTGAAGTCAGGAAGGTAGATTCCTCCAGCTCCATTCTTCCTTCTCAAGATTGTTTGGGAATTCGGGGTCTTTTGTGTTTCTATTTGAATTGTGAAATTTTTTGTTCTAGTTCTGTGAAAAATGCCATTGGTTATTTGAAAGGCATTGCATTGAATCTGTAGTTTATATCTGGTAGTAGTCATTTTCACAATATTAATTCTTCCAACCCAGAAACATGGATTATCTCTCCATCTGTTTATGTTGTCTTTGATTTCTTTCATGAGTGTCTTATAGTTTTCTGTATACAACTTTTTTGTCTCCTTAGGTAGGTTTATTCCTAGGTATTTTATTCTTTTTGTTGCAATGGTATTGATTCCTTAATTTCTCTTTCTGATTTCTTTTGTTAGTATATAAGAATGCAAGTGATTTCTGTGTATTTATTTTGTATCCTGTGACTTTACTAAATTCACTGATTAGCTATAGTAATTCTCTGATAGTATCATTAGGTTTTTCTATATATTTGTTTCATGTCGTCTACAAACAAGTGAGAGCTTTATTTCTTCCTTTCCAATTGAGAATACTTTCATTACTTTTTCTTCTCTGATTGCCATAGCTAGCACTTCCAAAACTATGTTGAATAATAGTAGGAAGAGTGGGTACCTTTGTCTTTTTCCTGATTTTAGAGGGAATGCTTTCACTTTTTCACCATTGGGAAAAATGTTTGCTCTGGGTTTGTTATATAGAGCCTTTATTATGTTGAGGTAGGTTCCTTCTGTGCCAATTTTTTGAGGAGTTTTCACCATAAATGGGTGCAGAATTTTGTCAAAAGCTTTTTCTGCATCTTATCACTCCTTGCTGTAGTGTGAAAGCCTGCAGTCAATTGGGTATATCTTTCTTCTTCTCCTTTACCTTTTGGTGCTTTTCTTTCCTTAGCAATTTGCAAAGCCTCCTCAGACAGCCACTTTGCCTTTTTTCATTTCTTTTTCTTTGGGATGGTTTTGGTCACCATTTCCTGTACAGTTTTCCTAGCCTCCATCCATAGTTCTTCAGGCACTCTGTTAATCAGATCTAGTTCCTTGAATCTACTTGTCACTTCCACTGTGTAATCATAAGGGATTTGATTTGAATCATGTCTGAATTGCCTAGTGGTTTTCCCTATGTTCTTCAATTTGAGTCTGTGTTTGTTGGCAGAATTTATTTCCTTGAAGCTACAGTACTCATGACAGCTTCTTCGTTTCCAACAAAGGAGAGAGAAACTGTTGTGAGTCAGCTAGAAAAATAAAGCCCTGTATAGCAATGTTATAACATCATTACTAGTGTTATATCCCATCACCTTTGGCACATTCTATTGACTGGAAGCAAGTAACAGTCCCTGCCCACACTATACCGGAAGGAATTCTGTAAAGAAGTAAATGCCAGGAGGTGAGGATCATGGGGCCCATAAATTCTATAGTCAATGGTCTTTCCTCTATGTTGTGTTGATTCTACTATGAGTTCAGTATACATGAATTGGTTTTTTTGAAATATTTAAAAAATTATTGTAAAGCTGTATAACACCACTAAAAAAGTTTAGCAGGGGGAATTCCCATCATCTCATAATTCCAGCACAGTTTAATTAGTCATATGAGCAGGGAGATACATACTCACTCCTGCTCTAAGTGGTCATAAAAATTGTGTTTGGATTACTGTCTTGTTTTTAAAATACATATATAGTTCTCCTCTTCAGAATTGGAATCATAGTAAAAACATAATTCTTTAGACTTCTTTTACTCTTTACATCATAACAATTTTTCTTTGCTGCTACATAATTGCTAGTGGTCAGTTTTAATGTGTTCATAGCAGTCTTTCAAGTGATTACACCACTGATTGCTTAAGGTATGAATGATTGGATATGCAGGCAACTTTCAATTCTACATCATTAAAAGCAAACAAATAAATGACAACAAGGAAAGCACATCTAAACAATGCATAATCTCTTCAGGCACACAATTCTACTGTCTTTTGGATCATTTACTTAAACTAGGAATCCAGAAGTGAAATTTCTGAATCGAAGAACATGAATGCTTACATCTGTTGACACACACTATCAAAATGCTTCTGGTTTTATTTGACCTTGACTGAATTAACAGCTTTCAAAATTATGAAGGTATATTAATAATGTTAATTAGAACTCTGTGGTTATTCCTGCCCATCATGGGGCTTTGGTAGTGAGAAATAGGGGAAGATGTCTTCTCTTTATGTTCTATTCTGTGATTTAAATAAGGATAAGGATTCCCTCAGGACTCACACTATCAAATGATGTCTTATATATGGGTAGTATTCTTAGTCATAGTGTAGGACAGTGCCTTCCTTACAATAGGGCAGACAGCATTCTCATGGAATTCTAGGGTATTTCTTTCTGTAGGCAGTTGGACTAATTAATTTGTTTAGGCACAATACCCTGTTGTCTAATTCACCTGTACATTTCACAGTAATCTTTTCCTGCAGTAGAAAAGGAAAAAAGAAAAAGGTAGAAATGGTATAATACATGGTTGGCTGGCTCATATTTGTCATCCAGTCAATGCTAATAAAAATAGATTAATTTCTTATTACTTTTCTTGTGATTAAAGAACTGATGGTTTGGAGTTGGTGGTTTCAGGGTTTTTTTAAGTATCTATTTTGAGCTGGAGAATTTAACTACCATATTTGGTTCTCATATGCCTGCCCTATGACCTTACATCAGCCTGTTGGAGGATTTGTGTATTTTTGCTTATCCTTATATGGCTACCTGGAAAATCTGTCTGGCTGGAATTAGAAGCCCTGTAGCATTTGCAGGAAGTATGGCTTTTGGAGAAAGCTGTGGTTTGTGTCATTAGGTTTTCTCACTATCAGAATTTGTTTCATAGAAAGGTGGTGATTTGGAGAACAATCTTTGTTGGCTATAAAATCACCAGCATTTTATATCTCTTCATTGTATATCTCTTCATATACCAAATTCCTGTCCTTCTGTTATGACAGAATTCTCCTAAAAAGGAATGAAATCTGTATAGTAACTCACTGTACTGAGTTAATAATGATAGTGATTAAGGCAGGGAAGTGTAAACTGTAATAAATCAGTCTGTGTACTTTTAAAGTCTTAGTACAAACTTAGTCTGAAATTTTATGGAACATAAAACCCACCTATATTAGACTAGTACTTGTCACAAATATTTAGCTTTGATATTTCATTGTGTTTTAACAATGTAATTTGTTTCAAGGAAGGCTTTTGCTTTAAGGCCTGCCTAAAGCTGCCAGAACAGCCTAGAGAACCTGTTACCCTGTTTTCCCTTTAGCACTCATTTCCTATAGGCACCTTTGGTCACAAGACACTGACTGATACTTTTATGGAAACAGTTTGTACTGTTCTCAACTTCATATTTTATTTGTATGAACATTTTCAAATGAAAATAATCTTTTTTATTTTGGTATAGGCTATGGAATTTATGTGAATCATTGATTCTTCACTGTAACTTTCTGACCAAGTCTTAAAGTTCCAGGAGGCTTCTATTACTTGTGGCATGTTTCTTTGTTTCAGTATCACAGAACTTCAGAATGGGGAAGGACTGAAGGGGTCATCTAGAAAAATCTACCCTGTGTATGAACCCTTAAAATCATCAACAAGTTGTCTTGCTCTTACTTTGAAATTAAGAAGGATAGAAAAGAACTATGAGCCATTTCTGTACTCATGGGGATGTCATTAAGTAGATAGCCTAATTAGCATGAGATAACAAGTGTAGTAAAGCATTATTTTGCTATTCCTTATGCTTAGTGTTTAACCTGTGCCTTTTACTTTGACAGACCTTGGGCAAGTGTCTGTTTAGGAAAAAGTTTCTAATCCATTGCATATTAGTTTCTTCATTTGTTACTCTGGAATGAAAATAATAGCAGCTCATAACTTTTTGTGATAAATAATGTAAGCATGTATAGTGCCTGGTCCATAAAAAACACTTAGTCAATAATAATTATTGTATTATCATTGAGGGTAAGTTTAAATTTGGTGAAAAACAGAAAGGAACTTTCTACATATAAAATTTTACAGTCCATTGTTAGCACACTCTAAAGAGGAATCTGTGTCCCTTTATTTCCCTTTATAAGCACACTCCAAATTACCCATTTCTTTGCAGCAGAAAGGAAGCCAGATTTTGATTAAGGGTTGGCTAGATTCCATTGCTTAAAGTGTCTGCTAGTATGAAATTTACAATCTTGTAATTATAAGTTCCTTGAGACCATAAATAATATCTGTATTTTAATTTATTTTTACTGGTATTAAGGTAAGAACAATGTCCTTAAGGCCCAATAGGTACTTAGGAACTGTATTTGGGGGGGAGCGGAGCACAGAAAGATGCAATTTTCTTTATTTATCCAGTAATTCTGAAAATAATTCACATACAACACTGTATAAGTTTAGAGTATACAGCATAATGTTTAACTTACATAATCATGAAGTTATTACTACAATATACAATAAAGATCTTCATGACCCCAAATAACCATGATGGTGTGATCACTCACCTAGAGCCAGACATCCTGGAATGTAAAGTCAAGTGGGCCGTAGGAAGCATCACTACGAACAAAGCTAGTGGATGTGATGAAATTCCATTTGAGCTATCTCAGATCCTGAAAGATGATGCTGATAAAGTGCTGCACTCAATATTCCAGCAAATCTGGATATCTCAGCAGTGGCCACAGGACTGGAAAAGGTGAGTTTTCATTCCAACCCCAAAGAAAGGCAATGCCAAAGAATGTTCAAACTACTGCACAATTGTACACTTCTCAGACACTAGCAAAGTAATGCTCAGAATTCTCCAAGCCAGGCTTCAACAGTATGTGAACTGTGAACTTTCAGATGTTCATGTCGGATTTAGAAAATTTAGAGGAACCAGAGATCAAATTGCCAATATCCGTTGGATCATCAAAAAAGGAAGAGAGTTCCAAAACCACATCTACTTCTGCTTTGTTAACTAAAATAAAAGCCTTTGCCTGTGTGGATCACAACAAATTGGAAAATTCTTAAAGAGATGGCAATACCGAATCACCTTGCCTGCCTCCTGAGAAATCTGTATGCAGGTTAAGAAACAACAGTTAGAACTGGACATGGAATAACAAACTGATTCCAAGTCAGGAAAGGAGTACATCAAGGCTGTATATTGTCACTCTGCTTATTTAATTTACATGCAGAGTACATCACATGAAATGCCAGGCTGGATGAAGTACAAGCTGGAATCAAAATTGCTGGGAGAAATATCAATAATCTCAGATATGCAGATGACACCACACCTATGGCAGAAAGCAAAGAAGAACTAAGAGCCTCTTGATGAAAGTGAAAGAGAAGAGTGAAAAAGTTAGCTTAAAACCCAACACCCAGAAAACTAAAGCAACTGATACTATCACTTCATGGCAAATAGATGGGGAAACAGTGGAAACAGTGACAGACCTTTTTTTTTTTTTTTTTTTTGAGGTGAGGGGCTCCAAAATTACTGCAGATAGTGACTGCAGTCATGAAATTAAAGGATATTTTCTCCTTGAAAGAAAAGCTATGACAAAACTAGACAGCATATTAAAAAGCAGAGACATTACTTTGCCAATAAAAGTCCATCTAGTCAAATCTGTGATTTTTCCAGTAGTCATGTATAGATGTGAGAGTTGAACTGTAAAGAAAGCTGAGCACTGAAGAATTGATGCCTTTGAACTGTGGTGTTGGAGAAGTCTTTTGACAGTCCCTTGGACAGCAAGGAGATCCAACCGGTCCATCCTAGAGGAAATCAGTCCTGAATATTTATTGAAAGGACTGATGCTAAAGCTGAAACTCCAATATTTTGTCCACCTGATGCAAAGAACTAACTCATTAAAAAAGACCCTGATGCTGACAAAGATTGAAGATAGGAGGAGAAGGGTCCCACAGAGGATGAAATAGAAGATCATTGACTCAGTGGACTGGAGTTTGAATAAGCTCCAGGAGTTGGTGATGGACAGGGAAGCCTGGCATGCTGAAGTCCATGGGGTTGCAATGAGTCGGACAGTACGGAGTGACTTAAGTGAACTGATTACTACAATAAGTTCAGTGAACATCCATAATCTCATATGGAATCAAAATTAATTAAATAGGAAAAAGAAATGGTTTCTCTGAGAAGAACACTCTTAGAATTTAATCTCTTAACAACTTTCATATAGAATATATAGCTGTGTTATTCATATTTATTAGTTGTATTACATTATGTTCCTAGTACTCATTTATCTTACAACTGAAAGTTTCTACTTTTTGACTACCTTCATCCATTTCTTCCTCCTTCCAACCTTTGCCTCTGGTAAACACAGATCTGATCTCAGTTTCTTTTTGTTTGTTTAGTTTTGAAGTATAATTGACCTGTGACACTACGTTAGTTCCTAGTATGCAGCACAGTAATTTAGTATTTCTATACGTCTCAAAATGATCACCATGATGATAAGTCTAGATACACTCTGTCATCATACAAAGATACTACATGATTATTGACCATATTCCCCACACTGTACTTTTCATACCCTTAATTAATTTATTTTGTAACTGAATTTTCCTACCTCTTAATATCCCACACCTATTTCTCTCCTCCCCAAGCTTTCCTTCCTTTCTGCCTGTTGTTCTCCTTATCTGTGAATTTATTTCTCTTTCATTATGTTTGTTCATTTGTTTTTTAGATAAGATATTTAGATAAAATCATATAGTATTTGAAGTTTTCTGTCTGACTTATTTCATTTAGCATAATACCTTCTAGGTTCATTCACGTTGTTACATATGGCAAGATTGCATTGTTTCTTATGGTTGAGTACTATTCCAGTGTGTATATATGTCACATCATTTTTATCCATTCATCTATTGATGGACACTTAGGTTGTTTCCATCTCCTGACTATTATAAATAATGCTCCAGTGAGTATGGGGGGGGGGGTGTATATTTTTTCAAATTAGTGTCTTCACTTTGTTCAGCTAAGCATCCAGGAATGAAATTGCTGGATTATATGTGCTGTACTTGGAGAAGGAAATGGCAACCCACTCCAGTGTTCTTGCCTGGAGAATCCTAGGGACGGGGGAGCCTGG
Source organism: Antilocapra americana (assembly GCA_007570785.1). Lineage (NCBI taxonomy): Eukaryota > Metazoa > Chordata > Mammalia > Artiodactyla > Antilocapridae > Antilocapra > Antilocapra americana. Next base: position 3,661,526 of record ML663483.1, on the reverse strand, counting down.
TGGGCTGCCATCTATAGGGTCGCACAGAGTTGGACATGACTGGAGTGACTTAGCAGCAGCAGCAACATGTACTGTGCTGTGCTGTGCTTAGTCTCTTAGTCGTGTCTGACTCTCTGTGATTCCATGGAGTCACGCCAGGCTCCTCTCTATATGGAATTCTCCAGGCAAGAATACTGGAGTGGATTGCCATGCCCTCCTCCAGAGGATCTTCCCAACTCAGGGATGGAATCCAGCTCTTCCGAATTGCAGGCGAATTCTTTACTGTCTGAGTTACCAGGGAAGCAATGGTAGCTCTATTTTTAAGATTTTAAGAAAACTCACTATTATTTTGAGTAGTGACAGCACCGATTTATATTCCCAAAGTTATTTGCATGAGGTTTCCCTTTCTGCACATCCTTGCCAACAGTTGTTATTTGTGGTCTTTTGGATAATACACATTCTGACAGGTGTGAGGTGATATCTCATTTTAGTTTTGATTTCCCTGATGATTAGTGATGTTGAGCATCTTTTCATGTGCCTGTCTATGTGTATGTTTCTTCTTGGGAAAAATTGTCTACTCAGGTCATCTGCTGATTTTTAATCAGTTTTTCTTTTTTTGATGTTGAGGTATTTCAGTTTATTGTGTATTTTATATATTAACACTTTACTGGCTATACTGTTTGTAATCTTCCCTTAAGTAGGCAGATTTTCATTTTGTTTAGTTTCCTTCACTGTGGAAAAACTTTTTAGTTTAACTTAGTCCTATTTGTTTATTTTTGCTTTTCTTTCCCTTGCCTGAAGAGACATATCCAAAAAATTCTGGTAAGACTAATGTCAAAGAGCATATTTCCTATACTTTGTCATAGAAGTTTTATGGTTTCAAGTCTTACATTTAAGCCTTTAATCCACTTTGAGTTTATTTTTGTATATGATGTGAGAAAGTAGTTTGGTTTCCTTCTTTTGCATGTAGCTGTACAATTTTACCAGCACCAATTTTTGAAGAGGCTTTCTTTTCCCCCATTGTATATTGTTGTCTTTTTATCATAGGTTAATAGACCTTTTAATGTCTTCCTTTCTGGTCTCTCAGTTTGGTTCCAAAAATCAATCTGTCTGCATTTGTACTGGTACAATACTGTTGTGATTACTGTAGCTTTACAGTATAGTTTGAAATCAAAGGCTTTGGTATCTCCAGCTTTGTTTTTCTTTCTCAGTATTGTTTTGACTATTTTGGTTCTTTTGTTTCCATAGAAATTATAGAATTACTTGTTTTAGTTCTGTGGAAAATACCATTAGTATTTTGGTAGGGACTGTAGTGAGTATGTAGATTACCTTAGATAGTATGTTCATTTTAACAATATTAATTCTTCCAATCTGTGGACAGATTGGTGTATCTTTCCATCTGTTTTTGTCATCTTCCATTTCTTTTATCAGTGTCATAGTTTTCTGAGCACAGGTCTTTTATCTTCTTACTTAGGTTTATTAGGTATTTTATTTTTTTGATGTGATGGTAAATGGTATTGCTTTCTTAATTTTTCTGATACTTTGTTTTAATGTATAAAAATATAATAGATTTCTATATATTAATTTTGTGTCCTGCAACTTTACCATCTTTATTGATGAGTTCTAGTAGTTTTATGGTGACAAATGTAGAATTTTCTATATGTAGTATCATGTCATCTGTAAACAGTGACAGTTTTGCTTCTTTCCTACCAATGTGGATTCTCATTTTTTTTAAATTAATTCACTTTAATTAAAAGATAATTATTTTACAATATTGTGGTGGCTTTTGCCATACATTTAAATGAATCAGCAATGTATGCACATGAGTGCCCCCATCCTGAAACCACTCCCATTTCCCTCCTTACCCCATCACTCCCAGTTATCTCAGAGCAGGGCTTTGAGTGCCCTGCTTCATGCATTGAACTTCCACTAGTCATCTGTTTTACATATGATAATATACATGATTCAATGTTATCCTCTCAAATCATCCCACCCTCATCTTCTCCCACATAGTCCAAAAGTCTGGTTCTTTTCATCTGTATCTCTTTGCTGCCTTGCATATAGGATCATCATAACTGTCTTTCTAAATTCCATATATATGTGTTAATATACAGTATTGGTGTTTCTCTTTCTGACTTACTTCACCCTGTATAATCGGCTACAGTTTCACCCACCTCATTAGAACTGACTCAAATGAATTATTTTTTTAATAGCTGAGTAATATTCCATTATGTACATGTACCACACTTCCTTATCCATTTGTCTGCCAATGGACATCTAGGTTGCTTCCATGTCGTGGCTATTGTAAACAGTGCTGCAATGAACCTTGGGGTACATGTGTTTCTTTCAGTTCTGCTTTCCTTGGTCTGTATGTCCAGCAGTCAGATTGCTTGGTTGTATGGCAGTTCTATTTCCAGTTTTTTAAGGACTCTCCATACTGTTCTCCATAGTGGCTGTACAAGTTTGCATTCCCACCAACAGTGTAAGAGGGTTCCCTTTTCTCTACACCATCTCCAGCATTTACTATATGTTAACTTTTTGATGATGGCCATTTTGACTGGTGTGAGATGATACCTCATTGCAGTTTTGATTTGCATTTCTCTAATAATGAATGATGATGAGCATCTTTCCATGTGTTTGTTAGCCATCTAGTTCTTTGGCCCCTTTTTTGATTGGGTTGTTTGATTTTCTGGTATTGAGCTGCATGAGCTTCTTGTATATATTGGAGATTAATTCTTTGTTGTTTAATTTACTATTATTTTCTCCCATTCTGAAGGCTGTCTTTTCACCTTGTTTATATTTTCCTTCATTGTGAAAAGGCTTTTAAGTTTAATTAAGTCCCATTTATTTATTTTTATTTCCACTCCTCTGGGAGGTGGTTAGTAGAAGATTTTGCTGTGATTTATGTCAGAGAGTGTTCTGCCTTTGTTTTCCTCTAAGAGGTTAATAGTTTCTGGTCTTACATTTAAATCTTTAATCCATTTTGAATTTATTTTTCTGTATGGTGTTAGAAAGTGTTCTAGTTTCATTCTTCTACAGATGATTAACCGGTATTCCCAGCACCACTTGTTAAAGAGATTGTCTTTTCTCCGTTGTATATTTTTGCCTCATTTGTCAAAAATAAGGTATTCATAGGTGCGTGGGTTTATCTCTGGGCTTTCCATTTTGTTTCATTGATCTGTATTTCTGACTTTCTTCTAGTGCCATACTGTGTTGATGACTGTAGCCTTGTCACACAGTCTGAATTCAGGCAGGTGGATTCCTCCAATTCCATTCTTCTTTCTCAAGACTTGTTTGGCTATTTGAATTGTGTGTGTGTGTGTGTGTGTGTGTGTGTGTGTGTGTGTGTGTTTCTCCAAACAAATTGTGAAATTTCTTGTTCTAGTTCTCTGAAAAATTGTTGTTAGCCTGATAGTGATTTCATTGAATCTATAGATTGCTTTGAGTAGTATACTCATTTTCACTATATTGATTCTTCCAGTCCATGAACATGATATATTTTTCTCCATGTATTTGTGTCATCTTTGATTCTTTCATCAGTGTTTTGTAGCTTTCTATATATGGGTCTATTTTTTTTCCCTTTAGGTAAATTTGTTCCTAAGTATTTTATTCTTTTTGTGGCAATGGAGAATTACATTGTTTGCTTTATTTCTCTTTCTGTTTTTTTCATTATTAGTGTATAGGAATGCAAGAAATTTCTGTGTATTAATTTTATATTCTGCAAATTTACTATATTCTTTGATTAGATCTCATAATTTTCTGGTGGTATCTTTAGGGTATTTTATGTAGAGGATCATGTCATCTGCAAACAGTGAGAGTTTTTCTTTTCCAATCTGGGTTCTTTTATTTATTTTTCTTCCATGATTGTTGTGACTAGGACTTCCAATACTGTGTTGAATAGTAGTGCTTAGAGTGGGCACCCTTGTCTTCCTGATTTTACAGAACATGGTTTCAACTGTTTTACCATTCAGGATAATGTTTGCTGTTTCCTTCGTTGTATATAACTTTTATTATATGGCGGTTGTTCCTTCTATGCCTGCTTTCTGGAGAGTTTTCATCATAAACAAATGTTGAAATTTGTCAGAGGCTTTCTCTACCTCTATTGAGATAATCATATGGTTTTTGTCTTTCAATTTGTTAATATGATGTATCCCATTGATTGATTTGTGAATATTGAAGAATCCTTGTATCCCTGGGATAAAGTCCACCTGGTCATGATGTATGATCTTTTTAATATGTTGTTAGATTCTGTTTTCTACAATTTTGTTAAGGATTTTTGCATCTGTGTTCATAAGTGCTATTGGCCTGTAGTTTTCTTTTTTTGTGGCATCTTTGTCTGGTTTGGGTATCAGGGTGATGGTGGCCTCATATTGTGAGTTTGGGAGTTTACCTTCCTCTGCAATTTTCTGGAAGAGTTTGAGTAGGATAGGTGTTAGATATTCTCTGAAGTTTTGGTAGAATTTGCCTGTGAAGCCATCTGGTCCTGTTTTTTTTTTCTTGGAAGGTTTCTGAGTGTGGTTTGGATTTCCATGCTTGTGATCTGTCTGTTCAGATTTTCTATTTCTTCCTGGTTCAGTTTTGGAAGTTTATGCTATTGTAAGAATTTGTCTATTTCTTCCAAGTTGTCCATATTTTTGGCATATAGTTGCTGATAGTAGTCTCTTATGATCCTTTGTATTGTTTTTTGCAATTTCTCCATTTTCATTTCTAATTTTGTTGATTTGATTCTTTTCCCTTTTTTTCTTGATGAGTATGGATAATGGTTTATCTCTTATTTATTTTCTCAAAGAATCAGCTTTTAGTTTTGTTGATCTTTGTTGTAATCTCCTTCGTTTTTTTTTTCATTTATTTCTGCTCTGATTTTTATGATTTCTTTCCTTCTACTAAATTTCGGATTTTTTATATCTTTTTCTAGTTACTTTAGATGTCAAGTTAGGTTGTTTATTTGATGTTTCTCTTGTATCTTAAGGTAAGCTTGTATTATACTGAACCTCCCTCTTAGCACTGCTTTAACTGAGTCCTATAGGTTTTGGATTGTTGTGTTTTCATTTCATTTGTTTCTATGCATATTTTCATTTCTTCTCTGATCTATTGGTTATTCAGAAGCATTTCATTTAGCCTCCATACGTTGATAGTTTTCTTTCTGTAGTTGACATCTAGTCTTACCACTTTGTGATTAAAAAAATTGCTTGCAATGACTTCAGTTTTTTTAATTTACCAAGGCTAGGTTTATGGATCAGGATATGATCTGTTCTGGAGAATGCTCCATGTACACTTGATAAAAAGATTAAATTTGTTGTTTTGGCGTGATATGTCCTGTAGATATCAATTTGGTCTACCTGGTCCATTGTATCATTTAAAGTTTGTGTTTCCTTGCTAATTTTCTGTTTGTTGATGTATCCATAGGTGTGAGTGGGCTATTAAAATCCTCAACTATTGTGTTACTGTTGATTTCCTCTTTCACACTTGTTAGCATTTGCCTTACATTATGAGGTGCTCCTATGTTGGGTGCATATATATTTATAATTGTTATATCTTCTTGGATTGATTCTTTATTATGTACTGTCCTTTTTAGTCTCTTATCATGGTCTTTATTCCAAGGTGTATTTTATCTGATATGATTATTGCTACTCCTGCTTTCTTTTGGTCTCCATTTGCATGAAATATGTTTACACATCCCTCACTTTCAGTCTCTATGTGGCCCTAGGTTTGAGTTGAGATTCTTGTAGATAGCATATATAGGGGTCTTATATTTGTACCCATTTGGCCAGTTTTGTCTTTTGGTTGGGCTATTTAACCCATTTGCATTTAAGGTAATTATTGATAAGTATGATCCCACTACCATTTACTTTGTTGTTTTCTGTTTCTTTTTATAAACCTTTTCTGTTTTTCCTGTCTAGTGAAGATCCTTTAGCCTTTGTTGAAGAGCTGGTGTAGTGGTGCTGAATTCTCTCAGATTTTGTTGTCTGTAAAGCTTTTAATTTCTCCTTCATATATGAATGCAATCCTTGCTGGGTAGAATAATCATTGTTCTAAGTTTTTCTCATTCATTACTTTAAGTATGTCCTGCTATTCCCTTCTGGCTTGAAGGGTTTTTATTGTAAGATCAACTGCTTTCCTTATGGGGATCCCCTTGTGTGTTATTTGTTGCTTTCCCTTGCTGCTGTTAATATTTGCTCTTTGTGTTTAATTTTTGTTAGTTTGATTAATATGTGTCTTGTGGTGTTTTGCCTTAGGTTTATCCCGTTTGGGACTCTCTGGGTTTCTTGGACTTGAGTTGCTATTTCCTTCCCCATTTTAGGGAAGTTTTCAACTATTATCTCCTCAAGAGTTTTCTCATGCTCTTTCTTTTTGTGTTCTACTTTTGGGACACCTATGATTTGAACTGGTCTTCCCTCATAGCTCCAGTAGGTAAAGAATCTGCCTGCAATGCAGGAGTCCTGGGTTTGTTTCCTGGGTCAGTAAGATCCCCTGGAGAAGAAAATGGCAATCCACTCCAGTATTCTTGCCTGGGAAATCCCCTGACCAGAGGAGCCTGGTGGGCTACCATCCATGTGGTCACAAGAGTTGGACATAACTTAGTGACTAAACCACCACCACCATAATTTGAATGGTGGGACACTTAACGTTGTCCCAGAGGTCTCTGTGGTTGTCCTCATTTCTATTATTTTTTTTAATTTTTATCCTCTGTGCTTCATCTGTTTCCACCATTATATCTTCCACCTCACTTATCCTCTCTTCTGCTTCAGTTATTCTACTGTTGTTTCCCTCCAGAGTGCTTTTAATCTCAGTTATTGCATTGTTCATTGTTGACTGACTCTTTATTTCTTCTAAATCTTTGTTAAACATTTCTTGCATCTTCTCAATCCTTGGCTCTAGTCTGTTTATCTGTAACTCCATTTTGTTTTCAAGATTGTGTATCATCTTTACTATCATTATTCTGAATTTTTTCAGGTATACTTCTTTTCTCCTGCTCTTTGGTTTGCTTTGGTGGGTTTTTATCATGTCCCTTCACTTACTGAATATCTCTCTGCCTTTTCATCTTGTGTTATTGTGTTTGGGGTGCCCTTTCTGTAGACTCTAAGGTCTTGATTCCTCTGAATTGTAGAGTCTGCTTCCTGTGGGTAGAGTTGGACCAATGACTTGTAAAGGTTTCCTCATTGGGGTATCTTGTGTCTATATTCTGGTGGGGTGGAGTGGATCTCTTCTTTCTAGAGTGCAATGAAATGTTCAGTATTGAGTATTGGAGTGTCTATGGGTTTGGTATGGCTTTGGGCAGCCTGTCTTTTTTTTATTAGTTTTTCCATACAATGACATGTTATCGCCATGGGTTTACATATGCTCCCCCTCCAGAATCCCCCTGTCTTTTAAAGTTCAGGGTTGTGTTCCTGTTTTGCTAGAGAATTAACATGCTGTGTCTTGCACTGTGGAGAAGGCAATGGCAGCCCACTCCAATACTCTTGCCTGGAAAATCCCATGGATGGAGGAGCCTGGTAGGCTGCAGTCCATGGGGCCGCTAAGAGTCGGACATGACTGAGCGACTACACTTTCAATTTTCCTTCCCTGCATTGGAGAAGGAAATGGCAACCCACTCTAGTGTTCTTGCCTGGAGAATCCCAGGGATGGGGGAGCCTGGTGGGCTGCTGTCTATGGGGTCACACAGTGTCGGACATGACTGAAGTGACTTAGCAGCAGCAGCAGTCTTGCACTGGGACTTTTTGGCTCATGGTTGGAGCTTGGTTTCAGTGTAGTTGTAAATACTTTTGGGTAAGCTCTTGTCTGTTGATGGTCCCTGGCATCAGGAGTTCTCCAACGTTCTTAAGTTCTGGAGCTGAGCCTCATGCCTCTGGGTTTTGGTCCTCCTCTTACAGTAGCCTCAAGACTTCTCCATCCATACAGCACAGAAGATAAACCCCATAGGTCAATGGTGAACCAACTTTCCACTGCTAGGAACACCCAGAGAGATTCACAGAGTTATATAGAGAAGAGAAGAGGGTGGAGGGAGATAGAGGCGACCAGGAGGAGAAAATGGAGAGTGAAAAGGGGAGAGAGCAATGAACCCAGTAATCAAATCACTAAGTGAAAATGGATATTGAAGATTAGATTATTAAAGGTAAAAATTGATAACAAGTATCAAAATTAAAGATTTAAAACCTAGAATAGATGTCAGACTCCCAAAAATAAAATATAAATAATTCAAAACAAAATCGATCATTCAAATTAGAAAATGTAAGTATTGAATTTGTTCTAAAAAATAGGGCTTTTTTAAGAAAGGTAATAGTAGGCTATAAAAATGAAAGTTAAAGGAATAATAAAGAACTAAAATTTTTAAGAATTTAAGAAGTGATAATAGTCCAAATATGCCTAGGAGTTTTTCTAGAGCAGTTGTAGGCAGTTTGGTGTCAATTCAGTTTCAGATATTCCCTTCTTCCTGCTTGTACTTGTTCTCAAGGTCTCGAATTGCCCCCCTTAAATGCAGAGTCTCAGCATTAACTGCAGGGTTTTAATATGTTGCACCTGTCACCTCCAGGGTGGTGTACCCTTCTTTGTTTATTTTGGCTTCCTCTCTTTGTAAATCTCTTCAGTGTTTTTTCTTTTCTCCACCCTGGCACAGTGGGGTCAAGGTGGCCACTTATTTAGGCTCAGTTGTTCAGTTGTGCTGTGGAGAGGGAGGGATGATGCAAACAAGTACCACTGGCATGTGTGGGGAGTGCTTGCAGTGGTGGACTACACTTGGTTTGCCACAGCCTGAGGCAGCATGTATTTCCTGGGTCCACACTGCTCAGGCTCCAGGGTGCTCTTCAAGGGCACTGCCCCAAGTGGACCCTGTGTTTCGTGCACTTCCCAGGTCCAAGCTGCTCAGGTTCTTGGGTGCTCCCCAAGGGCACAGACACAGATGGGCTGTGCATTTTTTGCCCTTTCCAGGTCCAAGCCTCTCAGGCGACCAGGTGCTTGGTGAGCTCACTGTCCCAGGTGGGTGTGCATCTTCTCTGGGGAGCTGATTTCAGGTCGTGACACTCCTTGTAGATGTGAACTGTCCAGGATTCCAGGAAGACATGGTTAGCAACTGGCAGCCTGCTCACAGTTTGGTGGGAGATTCGGTCTCTGGGGCTGAGATTGCAGCAGCCCCTCGCCTTTCATCTCTGGCTGTGGCACACCTGCCTCTCTGTCTCCAGGAAAGGAGGGCCCTAAATGGCAGCCAGCTTGCTCTCCTTTGGAATTCTCTAGGGCACAACCCTTTGTTCTGTGAGTGTGCTGGGGTCACCATGTAGCTTTGGAAACTTTCATGGGAAAGGTTCTTCCTTTTTTTTTTTTTTTCTCCTCTCTGTCGGTCCCACAGTTTGCATTGCTATGTCACATTGGGTCCCTCAGATTGTCCTCAGGGCATTCAAACTCAATACTTCTTCTAAGGACTGATGATGCAACCCACACCTCCTTTCCCAGCCCCCACATGCTGGTGGTGGATGTGAGCCTCTGCATCGCTTCTCTGTTGGCATTTGTAGTTAGGGGCATGTTCTGTTTTTTTTTCCCCTTGCCCCTCCTCAGTCATGTTGCCCTCTGAGATTCCAAAATTCCCCACAGACACGCCTGGAGAGAGTTCCTACTTTGTGGAAACTTCTCCTCCTTCACGACTCCCTCCCCAGGTTGGG
>ML663483.1:3630196-3640515 GCA_007570785.1 Antilocapra americana | reverse complement strand
ACCCCGCCCATCATGATGCCCTCCACAACCAGGTCTTCATGTGCTCTGTCGTGTCCAACTCCTTGCACCCCATGGACTACAGCACGCCAGGCCTCTCTGTACATCACCAACTCCCAGAGTTTACTCAAACTCATGTCCTTTAACATTTTTAAAGCATTTGTTGTAATCCCTTTAACATTTGTTGGTCACCTTGAATTCACTTAACCTTTGCTTGTCTGAAAAGCTTTTTATTTCTCCATCAATTTTGAATGAGATTAAAGGGGTATCCTGGGTGGAGTCCTACTATGTAGTTCAGTGCCTCAGGCATTTAATGGGCCATCCTTTCTATTGTTCAGCTGCCAATGTTGGAGTGTAGGGTGAGAGAAGCTATGGTGATGGCTCCACCTCCAACAAGTGACTCAGTAGTGTCGCCTTGCTTCCATGGCTGCCTGGCTCTCCTCCACAGACATTTTCCATGACAGTCTCCTCCCTCATCCCCTCGATCCATCTTTCCACGGTCAACAGCAGCCCTCACCCTGGGATTGCTCCACAATCCCTAACCTCCATCTCCTAGCTGCTGTGCCTTCCAGGGGACTTATGTCCCTATCTGAGGTATGTATGGCTACAGCAAAGAGTGTCTGATTTTCATTCCATTTCGGCTGCCACAGATGAGATGTTTCACTCTCAGCCTTAAATGTTTCTCCTCTGATGCAGACAGTTGTTCTGATGTGGGGGTCAGATCCCTGCTTCAGTTCCCCCACCTGCCAAGAGTAGGGCCAGTCCTATTAATACTCTTGCTTCTCCCCCTCTAGTTCCTTCATTCTACCAGTTTTGCATGGTTCTATATATTTTTTTCTGCTGCTCAGGTACTCTTGTCCATTCTCAGCTGGTGTTCTGCATGCACTTCGGTGTCTGAAGGTGTATTCCAGATGTATCCGTGGAGAGATACATTGACATCCACCTACTCCTCCACCATCTTGTTCTCCGAACATTGAGTTTGAAACTAGCTTTTCCACTCTGTTCTTTCACCTTCATCAAGATTTAGTTCCTCTTCACTTTCTGCCATAAGGGAGATGTCATCTCAATATCGGAGGTTATTGATATTTTTTTCCCACATGTCTTGATTCCTGCTTGAGTTTCATTTAGCCCAACATTTCACATGATGGACTCTGCATATAAGTTAATAAGCAGTGTGGCAGTTCACAGCCTTGACATACCCCATTCCCAATTTTGAATCAGTCCATTGTTCCATGTCTGGTTCCAGCTGTTGCTTCTTGACCTGGTGGTCTTCCCTTTCTTTCGGTGGTTTTCCCTCTGGTATTCCCATCTTTTGAAGAATTTCCTGCCATTTGTTTTGATTCACACAGTCAAAGGCTTTAGCCTAATCAATGTAGCATAAATAGATATTTTTATGGTATTCTCTTGGTTTTCCTCTGATCCTATGGATGTTGTCAATTTGATCTCTGCTTCCTCTGCCTTTTCTAAATCCAGCTTGAACATCTAGAAGTTCTTGGTTCATGTACTATCGAAGCCTATCTTGTAGAATTTTGTGCATTTCTTTTCTAGCATGTGAAATGAGTGCAATTGTGTGGTAGTTTGAATATTCCTTGCCATTGTGTTCCTTTGGGATTGGAATGAAAACTAACCTTTCCCAGTCTTGTGGCCACTGCTGAGTTTTCCAAATTTGCTGGCATATTGAGTGCAGTACTTTAATAGTATCATCTTTCAGGATTTGAAATAACTCAGCTGGAATTCCATCACCTCCAGTCGCTTTGTTTGCAGTAATGCTTCCTAAGGCTCCCTTGACTTAGCACTCAAAAATGTCTGGCTCTAGGTAAGTGATAAACCCATCGTGGTCATCTGGGTCACTAAAATCTTCTTTGTGTAGTTCTTCTGTGTATTCTTTCCACCTCTTCTTAATATCTTCTGCTTCTGTTATGTCCATACTGTTTCCGTCCTTTATGGTGCCCATTGTTGAATGAAATATTCCCTTGGTATCTCTAATTTTCTTGACGTGATCTCTAGTCTTTCCCATTGTATTGTTTTCCTCTATTTCTTTGCATTGATCACTGAGGAAGGCTTTTTTTTCTCTCCTTGCTATTCTTTGGAACTCTGCAGTTAGATGGGTATATCTCTCCTTTTCTCCTTTGCTTCTCTTCTTTTCTCAGGTATTTGTAAGGCCTCCTTATATGACTGTTTTACTTTCTTGTGTTTCTTTTTCTTGGGGATGATTTTGATCTCACCTTCTGTACAGTGTTACAAATGTCCTTCTCTAGTTGTTCCAGCACTCTGTCTGTCAGATGTAATCCCTTGAATCTATTTTTCACTTCCACTGTGTAATCCTAAGGGATTTGTTTTAGATCATAACTGAATGGCCTAGTGGTTTTGAATTTTGCAATAAGGATTTCATTATCTTGGTCACAGTCAGCTCCTGGTCTTGTTTTTGCTGATTGTACAGGACTGCTCCAGCTGCAAATAATATAATCAGTCTGATTTCTATATTGACCATCTGTTGATCACAAGAGTGTGTTGCTGGGTGTTTGCTATGACCAGTGCATTCTCTTGGCAAAACTCTGTTAGCCTTTGCCCTACTTTCCTTTGTCTCAGGCAAAACTTGCCTGAGTCTGGCTTAAAGTTTATTATTTTGTTTGTTTTCAGAGAATCAGCTGTTAGTTTCTTTGTTGTTTTTCCGTTCCCCCCCCAGCATTTGATTTTTTTCTGATCTGCTTTTCATTATTTCTCTTTTTATACCATCTTTTGCCTTTGTTCTTCTTTTTCTAGTTTCTTTAGGTGTAAGTTTAGACTGTTACCTGAATTTTTTATATATTTTTCTAGATTGCTGTAGACTTCTCTTTGAACCGTTTTCACCACATCCCATAGGTTTAAGACCATTGTGGTTTCATTTTGATTTGTCTCTATATATTATTTCACTGATATTTTAATTTATTCTGTGAGCCATTGTTTAGTAGCCTCCATGTGTTTGTCTTTTTTTGCAGCTTTTTTTCCCTTATTTTTTGTTTCTTGTCACATAGTACTGCGATTAGAAAAATGATTGGTATGATTTCAGTCTTCCTAAATTTACCAAGATTTTCTGTGGCCTTGCATGTGATCTATCCTGGAGGCTGTTATATGTTCACTTTAAAAGAATGTGTCTTCTGCCTTGCTTTTAGATGGACTGTTTTTTTATATGTCTATTAAGCCCATCTGCTCTATTGTGTCCTTTAAGGCCAGTGTTTTTTAATTGATTTTCAGTCTGGATTATCTGTCCACTGATATAAATGGGGTGTTAAAGTCTCATACTATTATTGTGTTGCTGTCAGTTTCTCCTTTTATTTGCTGTTACTATTTGCCTTAGACATTGAGGTGCTCCTTTGTTGTGTGCATATATATTTACAATCATTGTATCTTATATTAATCCATTTATGATTATGCAGTGTTTTTCTTTTTCTCTTCTTACAGTGTGTGCTTTAAAATCTGTTTTTTCTCTGTAAAAGGGAACCTGTGTACACTGTTGGTGAAAATGTAAGTTGGTAAAGTCACTATGGAAAACAGTGTGAAGATTTCTTAAAAAACTAAAAATAAAACTACTACATGACCCAGCAATTCCAGTCCTGGGTATATATCCAAAACAGCCAAAACACTAATTCAAAAAAATACCACACCCCAATGTTCATAGCAGCAGTATTTACATAATGTGGAAGCAATCTCAGTGTTCATCAACAGATTAATGGATAAAGAATATGTGTTATATATGAATCCTATTCAACCATGAAAAAGAATGAAATTTTACCATTTTCAGCAACATGGATGGACTTGACTGTTTTGATCTCCTTGCTGTCCAAGTCACTCTCAAAAGTCTTCTCCAGCACCTCAGTTTGAAAGCATCAGTTCTGTGGTACTCAGACTTTTATGGTCCAACTCTCACATTCATACATGACTACTGGAAAAACAATAGCTTTGACTAGACAGACCTTTGTTGGCAAAATAATGTCTCTGCTTTTTAATACACTGTCTAGGTTTGTCATAGCTTTCCTTCCTAGGAAAAAATATCATTTAATTTCACAGTCACCATCCACAACGATTTTGGAGACCAAGAAAATAAAATTTGTCACTGTTTTCACTTTTTTGTCATATATTTGATATGAACTGATTGGACTGGATGCCATGATCTTAGTTTTTTGAATGTAGAGTTTTAAGTCAGCTTTTTCACTCTCATCTTTCACCCTCATCAAGAGGCTCTTTAGTTGCCCTTTGCTTTCTGCCATTAATGTGGTATCATCTGCATATCTGAGGTTGATATTTCTCTCAAAAGTCTTGATTCCAACTTGTGATTCATCCAGCCCAGCATTTCACATGATGTACTCTGCATATAAGTTACATAAGCAGAGTGACAATATACAGCCTTGACATATCTTTTCCAATTTTGAACTAATCTGTTGTTCCATGTCTGGTTCTAACAGTTACTTCTTGAACTACATACAGGATCTCAGGAAACAGATAAGGTGGTCTGGTATCTGTTTAAGATTTTTCCATAGTTTGTTGTGATCCACACAGTCAAGGGCTTAAGTGTAGTCACTGAAGCAGAGATGGATGTTTTTTTTTTCCCCTGGAATTCCCTTGCTTTCTCCATGACCCAACAAATGTTGACAATTTGATCTCTGGTTCCTCTACCTTTTCTAAATCCTACTTGTACATCTGGAAGTTCTTGGTTCATGTACTTCTCAAGCTTATCTAGAAGGATTTTGAGCATTACCTTGCTAGCATGCATAATGAACACTGTTGAAGAGTAGTTTGTACATTCTTTGGTATAGCCTTTCTTTGGGATTGGAATGAAAACTGGCCTTTTCAAGGTCTCTGGCACAATAAACTCAGGCAAGAATAAAGGCAGCTTGATCTGCTGTAGGGTGACTGAGGAATGCATATTTTTAGAGTGGTAGATGAAACATTATGCAGAAACTTTAAAGTCAAGCAGTAGGGGGTAAGGTTGAAATTGGCCACAGGGAACCAGTGTAGCAGCAGTAGGATTACAGTATATATTTTGATTCTTTTGGCTTTCAGCCTTTGTTCGAATTAGTCTGTTATTTATTAACTTGCTAATACTTCTTTAGACAGAGAAGGCTGATGAGCTATAGTCCATGGGGTAACAAAGAGGTGGACATGACTTGACAACCAAACAACAACAGACACTTATCTTGGCATGTATATTTGATAAGACTATATGGGTTTGAAGTTTACCTGCAAGAGGTGAAACTATAGTCAACGCACATTTTCTGGATTTAAAGAGCTTTTCTTGACTAAGTTAAATTTCATTTCTGAATAATCTCATCTTTATAAGCCCTTTCTTATCTGGAACTTTTCTATGTAGATACTCTTTCCTTTAGTCCCTCTGTCTCTTACTAACTCAGTTAACTCAGTTAAAGTTTTTAATTTTTTTTTCACTTTCAAGTGAGTAGTTTATTGTATTCAGATCATTTTGCTGTGTGAAATGATTGTTGGACATTTTTAAAGTGATGGGTACACTGCTTATTTTAAAAAATAACAAAGAACGGGAAGCATCTGATGCCCTTGCACTTTCTTATCTGTTTCTTTATAAATTTAAAGTACAGAAATATGCCCTGCATACCAACTTTGTCCACTCAGTTCTATTAAGTGACAAAACACTTGGCAAAGGGGAGAAATGCGCTACATTGTTCTCAATGCAGTCAACAAGAAATCAGAGGTCTCCTGACATTCCATTCAGTTCTACTCTGTGTATGCTGCCTATGTACAAGCAAGCCCACAAACTGGTGAACTTGGGAATTCAGTGGGGTCAATTTAGACTGGTCAAGGGAAAAGAGATCATAATACCTGGAAAATCAAATACACTAAATGAGGTTATTTAGAAGAGAACATAAGATATCTCAGGTTTGTTGTCCTTCTATTCTGTATCACATAGTTCAAAAGGAACTCTCCCATATGTATGAGTCTTATTTCCCCAGCAAGATTGTGAATTCTAATATGTACTGCATGTAGTGAAAAAGAACAGGGCTTGCAGCCAGATAGCTTTAGATTTGTAATTTGGTACAGGCAATTAATAGATCATTCTTCT
The DNA here is from genome assembly GCA_007570785.1 of Antilocapra americana. Taxonomy (NCBI): domain Eukaryota; kingdom Metazoa; phylum Chordata; class Mammalia; order Artiodactyla; family Antilocapridae; genus Antilocapra; species Antilocapra americana. The sequence continues at coordinate 3,634,448 of ML663483.1, read as the reverse complement.
TGGGCAGGTCTGTTAACCTTTCTAAATCTCAGTTCCCATTGTTGTAAAATGAGGATAATCATGCTAACCTTTCAGAATTGTGAGGATTTCAGGAGCTGTGTATACATAGCCTCACAAAGAATTTGATACCCAGCAAACACTCAACAAGCCTTAGTCTTCCTTTCTCCTTAAAGGTCTTTATCTGGCACAAAGCTTAATTCAGTAATAATATACAGTAAGGTTTGGAAATTTCGTTTTGAGATTATCTTGAGAAGGCATTCTCGAAGCATTTTTGTGTAACCTTCTGTTAGAGTTTAAGTAGGGACGACTGGGAAAAATCCTAAGGCACACACACAAAAAACTTCACTGTTTCCTTACCCACTTCTCTCCAGGCAGTCCCTCCTTCCACTCCAAACATGCACACTTCTGGCCCATTCTAAATCAGTAATGATAGAGTTTCAGGCACAAGAAGATTGAATTGAATTGAATAAAATTGGTGCTCCTTATTTCACAACTTCCTGGGTCTACACATAGACCAGTGTCTGAAGGAATTGGAGAGAGACCACAGTTCTTTCTGACTCTGGGAAAAAACTGAGAAGAAAGGGCTGAATAGATGAAATTATTCAGAACTGCTCAAGAAAAATCTTCTTAACACAGAAAATTAGGCATGACTGAAGTTTCTTTACTGTGACCACCTTAAGGCATAGTAATAGCTATTTTTAAGAAAGTACCTTTAAATATCTACCTTTTCCTCTTTTCACACAAGGCTCTAATTCTGAAATTACTTGGGCCTTAACATCTCTTTAGACATAATGTGGTAGAATTGCAACTAAAAGAGAAAATAGTAACAGTATTTTGGGATGGCAGGCAACAGTAAAATAGCAAACCTTGCATTGTTCTCTTATGCTACCACATCGTGTAATAGCTGTCAGGAGAACTCCAGGGAGCTAGAGATAAAGGTGGGAGATCAACAAGAAAGTTTTTTAAAAAATTTTATTTACATTATCGTGTTGGCTTTTGCCATACATTGAATTCTTAATCGTCTTAACCTAGATTTGTTGTGGACTTGTTGGTAAAGAGATATGAATTACAAGTTTTACATGGCTGATTGTGACCAAAGCATTTTTTAAAATATTGCAAAACAGGCAAGCTGGAAACAAATGTCTCTTGTGGTTGTATCATTAAATTAAGCAGTAAGATGCCAGTGGCTTAACGACTCATTACAGTATTCTCTCTTTTTAAAAAAGATATTTATTTATTTATTTGCATTATTGTGCTGGTTTTGCCATGCATTGGCATGAATCTGCCATGGGTATACATGTGTTCCCTTTCCAGAACCCCCCTCCCACCTCCCTCCTGATTCCATCCCTCTGGGTCATCCTGGTGCACCAGCCCTGACACCCTGTATCATGCACCAAACCTGGGCTGGCGATTCATTTCACATATGATAATTTACATGTTTCAATGCCATCCTCCCATATCACCCCACCCTTGCCCTCTCTACTGAGGTGGATTAAACTGGAGCCTATTATACAAAGTGAAGTAAGCCAGAAGGAAAAACAACAATACAGTATACTAACACATATATATAGAATTTAGAAAGATGGTAATGATAACCCTGTATGCGAGACAGCAAAAAAGATGCAGATGTATAGAACAGTCTTTTGGACTCTACAGTATTCTCTTAAAAATGTATGCAGATTTCTTTGGTTACTACACAAAGACTACACAGTGGCAATGCTGCTGTGGTCTATAGCCAAACAGACTGGGGATTCAGATTTGATTTTCCTTTTGGATATATTTGGTAAAGAGATTAGTAAAACACTGAAAAAACAGCTTTAAATTCTATTTGTTCATGCTTCCTTCACCCCACTCTTAAATGCTCATTCGGCACTGGCTAAGCGAAGATAGGCTTATTATTTCTCTACAAATTAGAGCAGCTTCTCTTATGGCAGATTCAAAATAAATAGAACCAATTGGAGAGAGTCTATACATCTGAATTTATCTTTGCATAAGTTGACTGGGTTGCAAATTGTAACTTGTATAAAAAGACAAAATGCATACCTACATAAGTGTTTATTCATTAAGAATTTAGTCACAGAAATTGTGAGCATCCATTTAGAAAGTTTACAGCTTTATTTTATAATACTATACCTTCATTCTTCTAGGGCAATATGCTATAATAGATGTGAGCTCAGTGTTCACAGCTGGTTATTTATATTAAGCTTTACTAAATACATCATGTTTTCAATAAGCATGAGACTGCATTCAGTATAGATGGATATGTATGTAGCATCTGTAAAGTCATTATTAAACTTAGTCTAAGTGGCATAACTCATAGCAATAAACACTTACTTTCTCTTCTAAGTTCCTTCTGCTCATTTGCTTTGTCATTCACTTGACTTCTCTCACCTAAACACCTTGTATGGTTGTTATAGTTTAATATTTAAATACCATTGTTGTAATGGAAAATTTTAATATATTTATGTCTAGTCCTTCCCACTAGATTGTAATTTTAGGAGGGAATCTCCTATTTTTCTTTAGACATTTGAGAGAACCTCGTAAATTTCTTACACACTTAAAAGGCACCCAAGAAATATTGTTGAATAGCTATGAAATACAGTGTCAGACAATCATTTTAAATTTTAGTGCATCACAGTTGGAACCTCTGTCGATCTTCACTTTAAAGTATCAGCTAAGAAAATGTCAGGTTATTTATAAAACAAGACAAAATCACATCTTGATTAAATGTTTTATTGTAGGTCAGCATTGTCATGAAAAAGACTCTTGTTTTCCCATTAGAAGCATGATTATTGAAACTTTGTTCTTCCTTTGGAACTTGAACATTCACTCTGACACCTTCTAAAGCAGAAACCTTATCAGGTTCCCTCTTTAAAAAAAAAGAACTTGACCTTTGGCTGACAGACAGGAAACTTACTGAGGCTAGCTAGAGACACATTTTTTCGTGTAGGCAGCAGTTTTTCAACAGGCCTGCTCTTTGTCTTTGGTGAGATGGATACCCTAAATCTCAAACCCTGACAGGTGGGCATTCTTTGGGTGGAAGTGGGGAGTGTGGTTTGCTCTTTGAAAATGATTGATTGAAGTTCCTGAACAGTGCCTTTGCCTACTTGCAAATACACTTGTGTGTTGAAAAGGATATCAGTAACCTTTTAACTCCAAAGTATTTTTTCCTGTAGGGAAAAATAAAAAAGTATTTTATTCCTTAGGGAACCTTTGTAATATCCATTCCTAATTGTTCTGAACAATTGTCCCTAATTGTTCTAGCAATGTATGGTTTTCAGTCATATCTTTCCAAAGCCACTTTGTTGAGATGTATTGTAGTGAGCATGTACCTACAGGCACTGACTCTTTGGATATAAATCATCCCTTATAGGAAGTAAAATTGATATTTGAAAATGGACTTACAGATATATCAAGTTAAGAAACACTTTTTTTTTTTACATTTCCTGAAGATTCAAAGTTGGACAAATGTTCATATTTGCTAGGGCAGAATCTACTTTAAAAAGTATTATAACCCATTTTGTTCAGCCCTGTGAAGATGTAGAATACTCTAGGAGGCATGTATACTTACTTGTCAGGCAGTTCCAGAAGATGGAAGAAATACTTGTGGTCTAGAGCTAATGGTTAGAGGGTAAAGGCATCACTGAAGATATACTATAATGACCACTGATGCCAGGCCAGGCTACTACCTTAACTCAGGACATAGAAAACAGTGTTCCCAACATATTAAGCATTAATAGTGTGAGAAAGGCCTCAAAGAGTCATTTATCTTAAACATTCTCTGCTTTTTGTCTCACATAAGCATGCCAGATGACAGTCATCGAGGGCCATGTATAATTCTTAGCATGTTAGCTGTAACAGTAACTCTTAATTCACTAAAAATACCTGTTGGAATACCAAATGCCTCAAAGTACCATATTTATGGGATATCTGTATATCTACTTAAATTTGTAAATATGCAAATGATGAACAAATTACTTGACACACTCCATGCAAACGAATATCCCCTTTAGCATCATGGAGATTAAAACCCACTAATTTAATTGAGCCTTCCATCACTCCTGTTACTGATTTTTACATGGATTATCCTCAAAATTCAATGGAAAGAGTGACAGACTTTATTTTTTGGGGCTCCAAAATCACTGCAGATGGTGACTGCAGCCATAAAATTAAAATGTTTGCTCCTTGAAAGGAAAGCTATGACAAACCTAGACAGTGTATTAAAAAACAGACATCACTTTGCCAACAGAGG
>ML663483.1:3591882-3617740 GCA_007570785.1 Antilocapra americana | reverse complement strand
ATCCCGGGATTGAAACATTTTAGTAGATTATTTGCCCTTTCATTCCTATTTCATGAAAATCTCATACCCTTTCTCCAAACACAACACAGATTTACTATTCTTATGGCCATGGGTATGCCTAGCTAATATCTGGCCTTCCATTGGTTCTGAAGACATCTCTACCTTTTAAAATTATTTTTATTTTTTATTATTTTATTTATTTAATTATTATTTATTTTTATTTTATCTGCATAAATAATGCAGGAGAAATAATGGTGAACTGGAACAACAGTTTCCTACCAAAAATAAGCAACCTCTTACTGGCATATAGATGGCTACTTTGGGCTGTGAAGAAAGCTACTTCCCCTGAGGCAGATTTAAGTTCTATGCAGTATGAAGTAAGAGACCAATTTCTGGTCTCACAGAACAGCATATCTTTTAACCCACATTAACTGGGTTCCAATAATCTTTGCCTCTTTACTGCTCTTTACAGAATTCTAGCATTATGGAAGTTAACTAACTTGTCTACCCCCAAAGCTGTTGAGGAGTCAGATCATTTTGAATTAATTTTCCCTTTTCTTTCCAACAAACAAAGGTAGCATATTGCTAATTGTTCTTGCCTTCTTTTTATCAAGGATTATGATGCCTTCTTTGAAGCCAGAGAAAATAATGCAGTGTATGCCTTTTTAGGCTTGACAGCCCCACCTGGTTCAAAGGTATGATTCATTTTTCCTCTTCTTTGCAGGCCACTTTATTGCTGTTTTATTTAATCAGTAAAATTTCCTTTATTAAGTACTCATACTAAGCCAGAAGCTGTACAGCATAGCTAAAAGGAAATGTCCCTGCTCTGCATGCACTTAATCCCTAATATGGTAAATGGATGTGCATAATCAAATACATTATGTATGTGGATATGAGGTAGGCAGAGTGACTTCCCTTTCAAGCTGCCCAAGACAGCAAATTTCTCACTGACCCATTCACAAATAAGTGGTTAGCAATTTTAAAGACTCCATTATTCCAGTTGTCATGTATGGGTCTAGATGGACAGAAATCATCTTAGTTCATAGTAATCTTCTTGGCAGTATCTATTGTTTTTGTATAAAAGCAAATACTATAGTCACCTATCCTGTCAATGACAAAATTTTTTGAGTGGCAGAGGTCCCAGGGGAGACCATGTAAAGAAAAAAAATCAATAATTGCATCGCCAATTTGAAGAAAAGTCTTAAAGCTATGGACTTTAAATATGCTTTTGCCTTTTACCATATTTCTTCTCCACAAAGGCTAGTTTAGTCAAAATGTGTGTCCCCGGCTGGCATTTTATATTTTGTTCTTAGAAGTTAATTTTATGTTAAATAGATTCTTCAAACTCCAGATCCTTCTCTAATTTTGAATCTGTATTACTGTCTATGTTTTCACTAGAGACCATTTACAGGCATTTTTGAGTCACTATGAAATTCTGTTTCCTTGCCAAACTTTCTTTTACCATGGATAAAATGTATGATTTTAGGCTTTATATAATTCAAATTGTAAGAAATCTTAGGTAAAGCATTTTTCTTTATACAAGTTGTGTGCATGCTAAGTTGCTTCAGTCATGTCCAACTCTTTTGTGACCCTATGGACTGTAGCCTGCCAGACTCCTCTGTTCATGGGATTCTCCAAGCAGGAATACTTGAGTGAGTTGCCATGCTGTCCTCGGGATCTTCCCAACCCAGGGATCAAACCTGCATCTCTTACATTACCACTAGCGCCCTCTTGGGAAGCCCTTAAACAAGTTAGTAAAACCCAAATTGTCACTGATTTCAGTGCGTATATTAGAGAAAGTATGAAAAGAAGGATAGTCTATTTTCTATGACTGATGGCTTCCAGTGAAAAGTAGAAGTCATTCATTCATTTATTCATTCAGTAAATATTTACTGAGTGTCAAATATTGACTTGATATTGATGGTAAGGCAAATACAGAGAATACAACATAATCTCTGTCTTCAAAGTGTTTATAACCTAGTGAGGGACATGTATGCAAATAATTATACAATGAATATGTCTCCAAATAATTGTGATATACTGTGGTAAATTCTATATGATTGGTATGAATAAAGTTTAGTAGGCATCCAAAAAAAATAATCATAAATTACTACTAAGAAGTTTGGGGAAGATTTCACAGAGGAACTGACATTTGAGCTATTAGGGATTCCAAAATACTGAAGTAACACTAAGTGTCTTTCACAGAAGTTGCAGCAGGAACCACTGTATTTGGATATAGCTGCACCTGATGGTATATTTGGGGAGCAGTATTGCAGTGTAGCATGAACCTAGTAAGGACATATTAAATAAAGGAAGATGCATTAGGAGATGAGATTGGCTAGGTAGGTTGGGGCCAGATTATGAATGCTGTACTTTCAACTTCATCTTCTAGCCATGTGAAAGCCATGGTATGGAATGAGGGAAGGCAGTGAGGTGATTATATCTGTATTTTAAGATGTAATTTGATCTTTGTGTTAAGAAAATAAAGTTGTCAGCTCTGTGGATTGTGAAACATTGAACAAATGAGATATTAGAGTTGGGCTAACCCATTAGAGGGTACCTTAAGAGTCCAGAAGAGAAGACCTAGAGTGGGACAGCAGCTATAGAAAGGAAAAGATGGATTTAAGATGCACAGAAAAATTGCTTGTGATAGAATTTGGCAGTTTACTAGATTCTTATGTATGAAAAGAATTGGAAAGGATTGAAGCAATCTCTAAGGCTTCTAACCTGGATGATTGGGAAATAAAGCAAAAGTCATGGAGGAAACAGAAAAGTGAGTGATTCAAGGGAGGAGTTAATCTTAGAAAGGAGAGGGAATGCAGTTTTCTTCTGAGACTGGAAAGAATGAGGAGAGAAAGATGAAAACAGAAAATTTAATGTACATGGGAGTTTAGGGAAGTTCATATTTGAAAATATTTTATCTTTAGTATGAGGTAGGAAGAAAAATCATCTGCTAGGATGGATGGGAAATTCAATGAGAATTGAAAGTATTCACTTGCTGAAAATAATAATGATGATGATGATAAGCTAAAGAGTAGGCTAAGATCATGGATGGAATGATGGCTTAGCAAGATGAAAGGCCCAGTTGAAGTTAGAGTTGATGAGCCCATTATGAAGCCAGTCAACTTATTTATAGTGTTTTTTTCATCCTTGTTTAATCCTATAACTAGTAATAGAGTAAATGAAAGTGGATATTATCACAGATTGAACTAGAGGGAGCTGATAGATTGGGATAACAAAAAGACTTCCAGAACTGACAGTGGAGTTGAGGGTAGATTGGTAATAGGGTGATTTTGAATGTTAGTATTTAATAGGTTTTTCTCAAGATTAAAAGTGATAAATTTTATACCTGAAGAGTTTTTCCCTTTAATTTAACAAGAAAATAAGTCTTCCAGAAAGAACTGGCTGAAAAGAAAGTATACAAAATAAGAGATACAGCTAAGTAACACGCATTGGAAAAATGCAGTCATAATAAAAGAAATGTGATAAGAGTAGATACAGTATTCATCTGTGAAGTTAACAAATATGAAACAGTGATAATGCTCAATGCTGAGAAGGGTGCATTGAAACATATTCTCTCATATATTACTGATGATGGTACAAATTGGTACTACTGTTTGAAAACCAAAATGGCAAATATATATTAGGGGCCTAAAAAATGTTTACAATTCTTCATCCAGTAATTTTACTGGGTATTAAAGCCAATTGAAATAATTTTATACATGGAAAAGGCTTTGTGAATAAAAAAAAATAAAATGTTATTTATATCTTAAGAAATTTGGAAACAAGTTAAATGTCTAAAAATAGGATCAACAAAAATGGTTTATCCACTTAATGAACTCATGTTCTCATTAAAAAATGTTACTTTGTGAAAAGATACATTATAATGAGCTACAGAATTACTTTTATTGTATAATTAACATTCTAATTACATTTAAAATCTATTTATAGGGCAAAAAGAGACTAGAATCATGACTAATAATATGCTTATTTTTCCCTTTTCCAAATAATTAAAATACATTCTCTTTATATTTAAAAATTATTGAAAGCCAGTGCACTGAAAAACTTGTTATTTAAAAGTACCCAATAGCAAATAGTTCCATAAAGCAAGTAATCCTATTTAAGAAAATAATTCTTTTATTCTTTTGAATATTGGATGCATTTAAACATAGTATATAAAGATATTTACTACTTTTTATTTGCTATTCATTATTTTATTAATACAAAAGATAATTTCTTAGCACTAGCATTTCTTACATTTCAGTAGAGTTGATAGTTTTGATATGGAATAACATAACTTACATATTTTTACTAAAAAATAAAAATCCAGTGATGTGGAAAAGCCATATTCACTAACATGTTGAAGGAAAAAAACATGCTAGTTAAAGAATATTCTCATTGACTTTGAATCACCTGGTTCTAGGGAGAGGCCATGAAAATCTGCCTCTACTGTGAAATTTGAAACATTCTCATTTCTACTAAATCCGTTCCATTTTACTACATCTCCAAGGGAAACTGTATGTTAATAAGACTTAGCTGTGGTGTTGGTCTCTGTTACTTTCCACTTAATACAGAAAGTGGAAAGAAGAAAGGTAGGAAGAAAATACAGATACCTACAATGAACCAAGCATTGAACTACATGTTTCACATTCATCTCGTTTTATCTTTATTTCACCCTTAAGAGCTAGATATCTTCAATGCCACTTTACAGAGGAGGAAACTGATACTCAGATAACTTAAGTAATTTGACCAAGGCTACATAATAATTGAGTAGCAGATATGGAATTTGAACCCAGGATTATATGACTCAAAACCAATGCATTTATAGAATGATGTTTATAGTGGGACTAGAGGTAGAGAACACATCATATTCCTATTTCTAAAGCTCTCTGATTGAATAAATAACTTGTGATTCTATAAATACTAGCCACTTACTTTTATATAATAATAAAGCTTTTAACACAATGTACATATTTTATGAATAAAATATATTTTAAATAGTAAGCAATTTAAATGTATATTTTATATTTAAATATAAGTATAGTATATTTAATATACTATACTTACAGGTATATATTTAAGTATATATAATATACTTATAAGTAAATATAAGTATAGTATATTTTAATATAGCATATTTAAATAGTATGTTTTCTTAATAACAAATTACAAAGAATTTTTAATTGCCTTTTGTTTTGGATTTTTGTGCTAGTAATTTATTCCTTTAAAAAGAATAACTGAAAGATACACAGTTTGTGACAGATTACAGTAAAGATTGATAAGTGTAACTTTAGGGAACTAGGCTGTCTCCAAAATACTAGTTACTCAGGTATTAGGTGCTCATAAGAAGAAGGACATTAACATTAGCCACATATTCACATTTTTATACCACTGCTTCCCTGCCTATAAATGCTAGGCCAGTGAAAGGTTTTGGTATAAAATTCATTGTGCGGTGTGAGGAAATATTTAGAAGCTTGTTTAATAAAATGAAACAAAATATATAACGTGGGTCTAAGATATACTCAATTTGACAGCCAAACACTACCTTAGAAATTTCATAAGAGCTTAGGGACTATATATAATATACATATGTATATATATTATATATACATATATATATATATTCTAAAGGTTGTGGAAGGTGAGTCAATAGTTTATTACATCTTTGTTAAGGATATATTAAGAATGAATTACATTGTCTTTTGGTTTCCTTCTATCATTTTTACTTCTTTTTTTGAAGGGAATAAAAATGTAGCACCTATTATTTTTCCTTTCTTCTGGTGTTAGCATCAGAGGCTTATTTTGGAATATTCAATTGCTTTCATTCCTTCTGATATTGTCAAGTATTCAATTAGAGACAGGTGATTAGGTGCTGATTTTCTAGTATATATGATTTCTACAACTTAAATCTGAGGTTTCTTTCACCAAATTCACTCATTCTACCCATCTTTATTTCCATATGTTTTTCCTTGAATTGTATTTTGTCTTGAGTACTATCTTAAGTGGCAGAGCACACCTATAGGTCAGAATTCCTATGTAGAAGTACTCACTGTCCACAGGAACTGCTATGAAATTTAAAAACATTCTAGCAAATAAAATGTTACATTTTCAAAACCAACATGATAATGTAAAGGAAAAAATAAATAAATAAATTTTTAAAAAGTTACATTTTCTAAGTAACTTAAGCCTTAATTAAACAAAACTCAGCAGACTGGAAACTGTAGATGAAAATGTTTTTGAACACTAAATTTTTGTGAAAAAATCACTCAAAAAGGAAATTAGCTACTTTTAAATAAAATGTCAACTATAATTGACACAAGTATAAATCACTCGCTTTTATGTAATTGTAGACAGTTCTCTATGACATCTGTTTCTAGGCAAAAGTTTCTATATTATAGTTTTTCTATTAAGAAATTTTAGGCCATCTTTTTCTGGAGGCTGTTTTTCTGATTTTGAATATTCTTAGTAATTTGAGATAATATAGTTTACCCAAGATACACATTGATGTCTGTTTTATGATATTTAAATCTGTTCTGTTTTTTTTTCATTTCAGGAAGCAGAAGCTCAGGCAAAGCAGCAAGCATGAATCTTAAATATTCTGCCTTAAGCATCTTGAAAAAGGAGCCTCCATTGCTTTTTATAAAATTATTTTGGCTTCAAAAGAAATAGGCTTAATGTTGAAGTAATAGATTAGTTGATACTTTCACATGCAGTCAAAATAAATAACATAATTAAAATGTTAACATTGTGATGAGGAAAATAAAAAATGAACATAAAATTTTAAGTAGGTGTCATGGAATACTATTATTGTCTTCTAAGGCATTTTATGTACTTCAGTGATTTTAAAAAGCAAGTACCTGTTCCCTTTTTTGGTATTATTATTGCAGTTTAGTTATATCTGTATCTCTACATTGAGGAATTTTAAAATGTCATACATTATAATTTCCTGTGGTATTTATAACATTCCCATTCTTTTGTAGTTAAAAGTTTAAAAAAGAGTTCTATGTACTGAATCACAGGTTTTCTAGGCTTCTAAATATAGCCTTTCATTGCATATTTCAGTGACCAGAACAGACGACCTCCCACAAAAAAAGATGTATTCAGTTGAAAAGTTTCTTGCTTAACTATACACCTTTCATGCAATCATGTTGATAAGCTGCTTGCCCTGGAGAAATATGCATATGTATTTTATGGAAGTGGGATGGCAAATAAGTTTAAAATGTCATCCTTTTGCAAAGAACTCAGACTTTTAATTAACTTTTCAAATAGATTGGAAATAAGTTTCCCCTTTTAAAACAACTTATGATCATGAATGGTACTATCTCTGACATATTTGAAATTTTTGTTTCAGCTTATTGTATGAGTTAATTAATCTAAGCAGAGAGAATCTTTTCTATGCCTCTATTCCAGTGAATACCATGAGTATCAGACCAAAGGATCAATTTTTTTAAATATTAATTTTGAAACTTCTTAAAAGACAAGAAACATTATGGCATAAGTTAGCCAGAAGACATGTATATTGTACTTTAGTTTCACACTACTATTGTACTTGGGTTCCACATTACTGAAAGCAAACACATTTTACTTTAAATTACTTTATCATATCATTTGATGTATGTAAGTCTGTGCTCTTTGCCAAAATCAGCATATAATGAAGACATGGCTTTGTTTACTGAAATTCAAACTTGATGCAATGTTTTAAAATAAACTCAGTACTTTCAAAAACATCATTTTTGTGTTCATAGAGTTTCTAAATAGTGTAATAATAATTTTATATGGGTAATACACTTTTTAGATGGCAGGAAAGGAGAAAAGAGAAAATAACAGAAAGAAAACACTTTGAATAAACTTTCTAAATTTTTTATTTAGGGCTCTGAATTTTGCAGTATACACCGGAGTCAAACAAAGAATTCTTCTGTGTACAAAAATATGCTATGGAGAGCTCTAGAGTAAACAGGGTATTTTGTAAGAAATTCTGGAAAATGCTAAAACATTTTTTCATCAATATTTTCTCCTGAGCTTTATTAAATGCAAATGATGATACTTGCATATAAGGGGACATTTAACTTTAAGGGATCCAATATGTTATTCTCTTCTTTTGTGTGCCATTTCTCAAGGAGTCTCTATTTCTTATCAGTTCCTGGAGAACAGGAACAAGCAGAGCTGCACACAGTTCTCAGGACTGAGATCATGAGAAAGGGCACCTGCTTGGATTTCTTTCAGTGACTCCCTTCAGTGACCTTTTACTTAAAGGTAATCTATTCAGTTATGCCCCTCTTACTAGGATATGGAATGCTTTCAGGCCCTTTAAAGACTGTTATTTGCTTGGCTCTGTTTTTGCTCAATTTTTTTTTTTACTACTTAAGCTGCCTTGTATGGAGGTATATAAACATACGCTTCTGAAAATAAAGCACCCTTGTTTCACTCGAGACTCGGGTCCCCTGCATCCCTCTTCTCGTTGACTCCAGTCCCTAGGTCCCGTTATACAAAGACTGTGACACTTGCAGTATTTTATGTGGGCATTTTGCTTTTCTCTTAGTCTCAAATAATCGATGCTGTCAAAAACAGACATTCTTTTAAAATAGATGACATTCTATAGGACACTATAAAAGCAGTGCTAAGGGGAAGGTTCATAGCAATACAGGCTTACCTCAAGAAACAAGAAAAAAATCAAATAAATAACCTAACTGTACACCTAAAGCAACTAGAAAAGGAAATGAAGAACCCCAGGGTTAGCAGAAGGAAAGAAATCTTAAAGATCAGGGCAGAAATAAATGCAAAAGAAACAAAAGAGACATTATCAAAAATCAACAAAGCCAAAAGCTGGTTCTTTGAGAAGGTAAATAAAATCGACAAACAATTAGCCAGACTCATTAAGAAACAAAGGGAGAAAAAGTAAATCAAAAATTAGAAATGAAAGTGGAGAAATCACAACAGACAACACAGAAATACAAAGGATCATAAGAGACTATTATAAGCAACTATATGCCAATAAAATGGACAAATTCTTAGAAAAGTACAACTTTCCAAAACTAAACCGGGAAGAAATAGAAAATCTTAACAGACCCATCACAAGCATGGAAATCGAAACTGTAATCTGAAATCTTCCAACAAACAAAAGCCCAGGACCAGATGGCTTCACAACTTAATTCTACGATAAATTTAGAGAAGAGCTAACACCTATCCTACTCAAACTCTTCTAGAAAATTGCAGAGGAAGGTAATCTTCTAAACTAATTCTATGAAGCCACCATCACCCTAATACCAAAACCTGACAAAGATGCCACAAAAAAAGAAAACTACAGGCCAATATCACTGATGAACATAGATGCAAAAATCTTTAACAAATTCTAGCAAATAGAATCTAACAACACATTAAAAAGATCATACATCATGATCAAGTAGGCTTTATCCCAGGGATGCAAGGATTCACCTGCCCTGGACACAGCCCTGGGGAGAGTATCCTTCTCCATAGGTCTCAGCCACGTTTGCAGCCAGCCTGGTCAGCAGCCCGACCATCAGAGCATACCTTTCTGCCAGTTACGGAAACAGCCTTGACGTGCTAGTACGCACAGTGGTAACCATTCTAGACATCTGCTTCATCTTATTGGCTGTTCCGGAATCTTTGCCAGAGAAAATGAGACCTGTCTCCTGCGGAGCCCAGATTTCTTGGAAACAAGCAGACCCTTTTGCGGTAAATAAAGTCATGAACACACTTACTTTCCTAAGTATTTTTCAAAACCATGCAAATAAAAGTGCATTTCTGCAGATTCAAAAAAAAATATTCGCAAATCAATGTAATACACCACATTAACAAATTGAAAAATAAAAAACACATGATTATTTCAATAGATGCAGAGAAAGCGTTTGACAAAATTCAATATCCATGTATGATAAAAACCCTCCATAAAGCAGGAATAGAAGGAACATACCTCAACATGATAAAAGCTATATATGACAAATACACAGAAAACATTTGAAAGCATTTCCCCTAAAGTCAGGAACAAAACAAGGGTACCCACTCTCACGACTCCTATTCAACATAGTTGTGGAAGTTTAGGCCACAGCAATCAGAGCAGAAAAAGAAATAAAAGGGATTCAGATTGGAAAAGAAGAAGTAAAACTCTCACTGTTTGCAGATGACATGATCCTCTACGTAGAAAACCCTAAAGACGCCACCAGAAAATTACTAGAACTAATCAATGAATATAGTAAAGTTGCAGGATGTAAAATCAACACACAGAAATCCCTTGCATTCTTATACACTAACAATGAGAAAACAGAAAGAGAAATTAGGGAAACAATTCCATTCACCATCGAAACGAAAAGAATAAAATACTTAGGAGTATTTCTACCTAAAGAAACAAAAGACCTATATATAGAAAACTATAAAACACTGATGAAAGAAATCAAAGAGGACACAAATAGATGGAGAAATATACCATGTTCATGGATTAGAAGAATCAATATAGTGAAAATAAGTATAATACCCAAAGCAATCTACAGATTCAATGCAGTTATCAAGCTACCAAAGGTAATTTTCAGAGAACTAGAACAAATAATTTCACAATTTGTATGGAAATACAAAAAACCTCGGATAGCCAAAGCAATCTTGAGAAAGAAGAATGGAACTGGAGGAATCAACCTGCCTGACTTCAGTCTCTACGACAAAGCCACAGTCATCAAGACAGTATGGTACTGGCACAAAGACAGAAATATAGATCAATGGAACAGAATAGAAAGCCCAGAGATGTCGAGACCAGATCGACAAGCAGGGTTTCCTAAAGCAGGATACAGTGAGAGAAAGTTTCCATCAATTTTTTGTTGCGTGATCCAAAGGCTATCGGCATTCTTGTATGAAATGAACTGTTGGTACAGATTTATGAAGAGCCATTCTGGCTATGGCTGCTGTAGTGGTAATAGCAATAATGCCTAAGATGGCAGCAATTAGCAATCCCAGAAAACGTTTAACATGTTTAAGATGTTTTAATATTTCTTCAATAGCATATAATGTAGGGTTTCTTGCCAAGGTCATTGTAAATCAACTGGAACCTGTATGCCAGTTCTGGTTTTAAGAATGTAAATACTTTGCCATCTTTCATCAAAAGGAATGGTATTATTTATACATGTATAAAACGAACAGTTAATACATGTTACTAATCCTAAATTGGGATCATACATTGCTGGTCCAATCATAAAAACAAAAGGAATTCTTACACAAGTCTGAATAGTGTGGGTAGAGTTTTTTGTAAAATTAAAGGTAGCTTTTGGGTCATTTAAGATATATTCAGTATATCATCCCTTCCAAGCAATTAGTTCTTTAATGCCATGGGTATTTTCCATATTTCATCCTGAATAGGGTAATGATCTAAACGAGGCACAGGGGGAGCTAATCCTACCCCATGCCCTATGAAGGGTTGACTACCATAAGTACTAATTGCCTTATCATTATATACCCATGGGGAAGATGCTTTAGATTCTATAAGTTTAGGGGTTCCTCAGGGTCCCCAATCGATAATGGAGCCTTCTGCAACATTTAATAATAAGTGACCTTCTGATCCTTTACATAATTTCCATTTTAACCAGTTTTCAATACCATGGCTAATTTCAGCAACACAATCAGGAAGGTCAGGTGGATTCATTATGTTGGAAGTTTCCTCTTTTTCTAAAAAGTAAGAGCAATTAATAGAAAGAGGGAATTCTTATCCTCATTTGATTCTTTGACAACTGACAGCCACTTTTGATATCCTGTTTTAAGACATATACTTCCAAAACCAATACAAATAGGAGTGGCATCAGAGCCAATAGTATAATTTATCAGTTGACTACCTTCTTCTTCCTTTACAGTCTATTTTAACGTGTCCTAATTTTCCACATTGGTGACATCTCATATCTGTCTTTTTATTAGCCTTAGACAATGGTTGAGCCAGAAGTTGCATTTTATATGGTTCTGACCCAATATCCTGGCAAACTTTAAGATATTCTTCTAGAGGGGCACCCTGTGCTTTGAGAGGCTGAATCACATTTTTACATTCTGAGTTAGCATTGTCATAAGCAAGAACTTGCAGTAGCATATCTCTCAAACCAGTTGTGAGACTGTTTTGTTTCAATTTTGACGTAGCCTGGCAATAAAATCTATATAAGGTTCCCCATTTGATTGTTTCATTTGGATAAATGAAGCTGAGGCTTGTCCAGGTGGATTTATTCTCTCCCAGGCTTTTAAACATATTGTTCTCACTTGAGCTAGTAACTGATCATCAAATTGTAACTGAGCTTGAATGTCAAAATGTGCCCTGCTACCCAAGTGTTATATCAACTGGTGGGTTGGATGTTGCATTTCTGTGAGCTTGTTGATTTGCCTCATCTTGCCACCAGGTCCTAAACAGTAAAAATTTTGAGGTGGATAGGCAAGTTCTGGCTATCATTTCCCAATCATAAGGAATTAACCATTCAGCTTGTGAAAGTCCCTGTATTAGTCCCATGGTATAAGGAGAATTAGTTCCATATTGGGTGCATGCCTGTTTTATCTCCTTTATGGTTTTAAATGGTATGGAATTATAATCATAATGCATTCCTCCTTGTGGGAATTGAGGATCTGGTGGGATTTGAGTTACTGCCACAGGGAAAATTAAAGCATCTTCATCCCCCTGCAATTGTGCCATACGAACTCCCTTTTGTAAAGGCGTCATTTTATTAGCCACAGTTATCTCAAGGGGTTTCAGGATTGCTAGGAGGGGACTCTGCCAAGGGTGCAGTTGGTCGAGCAAGAAAGATCTGTTCTTGACTTATATCTACTCGACTATAGCTTAAAATTAACATATATGTGTATGTAAAGTAAAATGTTGAATTGAGTCTTCCCAAATTGAAATCTTTCTTTTTGGCAGCTGAGTACTATATATGTCCTATAGATATATGAAAAGCAAGTGAAATTCTGAATATTAGGAAGTGCCTTCAAGGCCATGCTGAATTTGGTCACTGCCCCTTGTATAATATCATGAACCTTCATCCATAGTTCCTCAGACACTCTGCCTACCAGCTCTAATCCTTTTAATCTATTTGTCACCTCCACTGTATAATCATAAGGGATTTGATTTGGGTCATGCCTGAATGGCCTAGTGGATTTTCTATACTTTCTTCAATTTTAGTTAGAATTTTGCAATAAGGAGCTCATAATTTGAACCACAGTCAGCTCCAGGTCTTGTTTTTGCCAAATGTATAGAGCTTCTCCATCTTTGGCTGTAAAGAATATAATCAATCTGATCTAATTATTGACTATCTGGCGATGTCTATGTGGAGAGCCATATCTTGTGTTGTTGGAAGAGGGTGTTTCCTATAACCAATGGTTCTCTTGGCAAAACTCTGTTAGCCTTTGCCTTGCCTCATTTTGTACTCCAAAGCTAAACTTGCTTATTTCTCCAGGTATTTCTTGACTTCCTACTTTTACATTCCAATCCCTTATGATGAAAAGGACATCATCGGGTTTGTGTGTGTGTGTTAATTCTACAAGATCTTGTAGATCTTCATAGAACCGATCAACTTCATCTTCTTCAGCAGCATTAGTGGTTGTGGCATAGTCTTGGATTATTGGGATAGTATTACTAGATGGTAGTTACAACTGATTCCAAATTGGGAAAGCAATACATCAAGGCTCTATATTGTCACTGTGCTTATTTAACTTATATGCAGAGAACATCATGAAAAATGGTGGACTGGATGAAGCACAAGCTGGAATCAAGATTGCCAGGAGAAATATCAACAACCTCAGATATGAAGATGAAACCACTCTTAGGGCAAAAAGTGAAGGGGAACTTAAGAGCCTCTTGATGAAAGTGAAACAGGAGAATGAAAAAGCTGGCTTAAAACTCAACTTCAAAAATTAAGATCATAGCATCCAGTTCCATCACTTCATAACAAATAGATGGGGAAACAGTGGAAACAGTGACAGACTTTATTTTCTTGGGCTCCAAAATCACTGCAGATGGTGACTGCAACCATGAAATTAAAAGACATTTGCTCCTTAGAAGAAAAGTTATGATCAACCTAGACAGCATATTAAAAAGCAGAGACATTACTTGGCCAACAAAGGTCCATCTAGTCAAAGCTATGGTTTTTCCAGTAGTCTTGTATGAGTGTGAGAGTTGGACTATAAAGAAAGCTTAACCCAGAATAACTGATGCTTTTGAACTGTGGTGTTGGAGAAGACTCTTGAGAGTCCATTAGACTGCAAGGAGATCAAACCAGTTGATCATAAAGGAAATCAGTCCTGAATATTAATTGTAAGGACTGATGCTGAAGCTGAAACTCCAATGATTTGGCCACCTAATATGATGAACTGATTCACTAGAAAAGGCCCTGATGCTGGGAAAGATTGAAGGCAGGAGGAGAAGGGGAACAACAGGATGAGATGGTTGGATGGTGTTACTGACTCGATGGACATGAGTTTGAGCAAGCTCTGAGAGTTAGTGATAGACAGGGAAGCCTGGCTTGCTGCAGTCCATGGGTAGCAAAGAGCAGAACATGATGGGGCAACTGAACTGAATTAGAACTGTATGTCAGAATTGGACCTGTTTTCTCTCAGGTTCATTCCTCAGCATTGATTTCTTTGCTCTATTTTCAGCAGGAAGACTCCTCTAGGTTGTATTTCTGAGACTCCTGTGTATGCAGGCTTCCTGGTGGACTCATATTAATTGTAGGTACTGATCTGTGTTTGAAGAGAGAGAAGAGAAGGTACAGAGTATTTCTCTCTCTTTATTTCCCTTGAGGAGGTCTCTGATAGCAACTGTTCATGACTCTAGCTCTTAATGTGGAGAAGAAAAGTCAAAATTTTTCATAACCTCCTGCTCTTTCAGCCACTGTAAGTCAGCTTGCCACTTGCAAAGTCTGGATCATGTAGATCACGTAGTCTCAGAAAGTGGGTACTCACAACACTAGGAATTGGAGCTTATCTCACTCACCCTTGTCTTGCTCTTTGCAATCACCCAGCTCCTGCAAACCTGCTTAATCATGCCTGTCTATGTATAAAAACTTTGTAAACCCTGTGTTTGGGGCTCAGAGCTTGGAGTGTTAACTCCTCTGGGCCCACTGGCATAATAAACCTGAGTTATCCAACTCTCTGAGTGTGTTGCTTGGTTTCTTGAATACTGGTTTCTGCAACAAGTGAACATGACTGCTAATGTTTTAGCTCCTGCAAGATCAATCTGGCCACAGTGATAAGTTTCCATCTTCTCTCTTTGTCTCTTCAGCCTAGGAGTAGTAGTAGCTTCTTATTGTAATTAATTTTTCTAACCTGTCAACTTTATGTTTTCATTGTCATGTCTATTTCAAGTTGTTGCCGTTTCTCAGTAGGTCTCAATGTCTTTATTCATGTGCTGTGCTAAGTTGCTTCAGTCATGCCCAACTCTAAGAGAACCCATGGCACACAAGGCTCTTCTGTCCATGGAATTTTGCAGGCAAGAATATTTGAGTGGGTTGCCATGCCATTCTCCAGTCTTTATTCATACTGTCGACTAAAAAATTATAGTCACAACCTGAAAGTAAAGAGTTATTTTATTTGGTGGGAATGTTTAGGACTCTGAGCCTGAAGACAGCGTTTCAGTATCTCTGAGAAGGAGGCAGGAGGGGAAGTCAGGCTGTATACAAGTTTCCAACAAAGGGAGTGGGCAGTCTGAACATCAAAGATCAGGTATCAAGTTAAGGCATGCTATGTATGGGAAAATGTAATCCTCTGGGATCATCAAATTCATTCCTGTCATATGCACTTCAGCTACCTGGGGCCAGTCTTATTTCCTTGTTCACCTCTTGCATTCCCCAGCTCCTGAGCAATCACTGTCAGGGGGTAGGATTCCCTGGATAGCAGTTTGGGGAGCCTCATTCACATTTGGAGGCTGGAAATCACTGACGGCTATGACATTTCTTGTTTATTAATATGGCAGGAGATATTTTCATTCCACAGTACCTATTATTTAAGATGCATTCACCCTTTTTTTCCCATTCCTGGTATTTTCCATGGTCTTTCTCTGGTTGCTTATTTCTTTACTTTGCTTTGCCAGTGAATCTTTTCCTTTTTTGTTTTTTCAAGCTATTTCCAATTTTTCCTCCTTTGAATCTCAGTTAAGAATTTTTTCCCAGGGCATTGTCTCAGTCTTTTTCCTTCTTTTAGTCTGGATTAAGAACCTTGATTCTGTGTTCTCATGTGTTTTGTAACCCCCCCCCCCAGTATCTAATTGTATTCAATTAGATTATAATTTTTAATTTGTATCTCTCATTAGTCTGTACCACAAAGGCCAAACCTATATTGAAAGTATTTAGCATCATATGCTCAGTACCTCGCAGCAAATATATAATGGACAGTCAATAGATAGCTATTGGTTGTATACGTATTGTTGAATGAGCCTCACTTATTAGATTCTAATGAACTTAGTTGCTTATGTGCCTATTTTTTCCCTCTAAATCATAAATTTCTTGATTGCAGGGAATTAGTGTTATGCCTCATGTCTACAGCATGAAGTTCTATACCCACATAGTATAAAAAGTACATACAAGACACAAATGATTTTCAACACTAGATATTATTTTTGAAAATGAGTAAATAAAAGTTCACAAAGGTTAAGTAAACTGACTAAGGTCATCAAACTAGGACCTAATGGTGAGACTAGACTCTGATCTCCTAATTCAAAGTTTGTTGATCTTTTATATTTACCAAATCCTCTGAGTTCAATAAACTTAGGTTAACAATTTCCTTCTTTACAGGTTTACACTATATAAGTCTTAATAACAATGGACTACAGAATTAAATATTTGTCTTGTATTTCTTAAAGGAAGGAAATATCTATCAATCACATGCATAGACAATTACCCCCCAAAGTGAAAAAAAAAACATGCATCAACCAAAACTTGTTCAACAATATTTGCAGCAGCCTTTTCCACAATAACCAAAACTAGTAACAACCCAAATGTCCATCAACATAAAAATAGATAAATTGTGATATATTTTACAATGAAACACCACTTGGCATTAAAAGGGACTAAACTACTGATGTGTATAACAACATGACCAATTACCATGCTGATTGAAAGAAGCCAAACACAAGACAGTACATACTGTATGATTTAATTCATATGCAGTTCAAGAATAGACAAAAACTAATCTATATTGAGAAAAGAATGGTGCTTGTCTGTGTGTTAAGGTAAGGATAAGCTTAAAAGTATCATGAGACAAAGGATTAATATCTTCCTTGGGTGGTAGTTATAAAGGTATATGTAAATTGTCAAAACATGAAGCTGAACATTTAAGAACTGTGTATTTTGTTAAATGTAAATTTTGTCAAAATATCAAGTTGAACATTTAAGAACTGTACATTTTATTAAATATAAATTATACTTCAATAAAAAGAGAAAAGAAAGGAGAGGTGCTTTTCTGGGAATAATCTTCCACAGATTCTAAAAAGACATTATGTAGCTCTTCTATAAAAGGCTAGACTTGATAATGAGGGACACCAATATTGAGTTGTTGTTGTTCAGTTGTTGTTATTATTGTTCAGTCACTCAGTCGTGTCCAACTCTTTATGACCTCATGGACTGCAGCTCACCAGGCTTCCTTGTCCTTCATTATCTCCTGGGGCCTACTCAAACTAATTTCCATAAGATTACTCCAGAACTTGGTCTAGTGGAAACCTGGAAAATAATTACTGAGAATAGTGTGTGAGTGTGTGCTCAGTGATATCTGACTCTTTGCGATCCCATGAACTATAGTCTGCCAGACCTCTGTCCATGGAATTCTCCAGGAAAGAATACGGCAGCAGGTTGCCATTTCTTACTACAGGAGATCTTCTTGACTCAGGGATCGAACTCATGTTTCCTGTGTCTCTTGCATTGACAGGTGGATTCTTTACCATTGAGACACCTATAATGGTTAGTGTCAAATTTGCAATCTTTGATCTGAAAATAAATAGCTAAATGCTCTGTATAGGATCATGATAAATAAAATTGCAGATGGAGAAATTTACAGGGAACTTGAATTTTAAGTTTTCAAGATTTTTAATTTATGCCCCACTTAGAAAAATAGATTTATTTTCAAGAAGACTGCTCATTGACATAATAAAAGCATATGTATTGGTGAGTTTGTGTCTTCAAATTATTTATTTTTTGTTGAAAAATGGGTCATCGATTTATCATTAGTTGTTAGGTTAGATGGTGTTAGGCAACTAAGGACAAATGGGTCATTGATTTATCTAATAGCCTTGGGCTCCCATACTTTAATTACCCATGTTCTCCATGAATAGTTAACTATGATAGCAATCCCACATCCTGTTTTGTGAATATTTATTTCCTTATCTCAGCCTTCATTTCTTCTTTCCTCCTTCCCTTCCTTCCTTCTTCTTTTTCTATGCATGCATATGTATATGTAGTTTTTGCTTTCTATCAGAAAGGCAAGCGTAACTATTATTAAAACAAGAATTTACCGGGAAATCATTTTCCCACTTTTACTGTATAATTTTGCTATATTCTGAGCACACAAAAAACAAGAAAAATACTTTTCTTTGGTATTATAAATATCTCTATTTTCCATAATGCTCAAAGTGCACGTCACTTTAAAATAGACTCATCAACATCCTCCATGAATTTTTTAAACCACATACCTATTGCAAACATTGCTATGTAAACATATGTCTTTATATTAGCAATATGTACAAAACAATGTCTTTACCCTGAGAAAATAAATATCTATTCTGGTCTATTTAATTTCAGAGGTTAAAATACAAGATATTTATAGGAAAGAGATAATACTTCTAAAGGATTTTATAATATTATGGGAAAAACACAAAGATGTAGTTCAAACATATGATAGTAATCAGAGAAAATTTATCATTTTTGTCAATTCATATGTATATTATTCATAGTAACTGTAAACTATATGGGCAGTGTGATGTGGAGGCTTAGCACTGAAAATTCAGGGAAAGAACTCAAACAGATATTGCATAAACCTTTTCCTTCTTTGGTGCATGCGTGCATACTCAGTTGCTTTAGTAATGTCTGACACTTTGAGACTCTATGGGCTGTAGCCCACCAGGCTGCTTCTCCAGGAAAGAACGCTGGAGTGGGTTGCCACGCCCTCCTCCAGGGGATCTTTCCCACCCAGGGATTGAACCCGCATCTGCTGTGGCTCCTGAATTGCAGGCAGATTCTTTACCACTGAGCCACTGGTGAAGCCCTTTCCTTTTTTCAGATTGGCTCTATTCTTTCTCTGAAACTAATAACACAATACATTTGTTGATGAAAATAATCAACCAGCAATTCATAATAGAAATAGAAAAGAGTTTTATTTGAGCCAAACTGAGAACTCTAGCCCAGAAGATAGCCTCTCAGATAACTCTGGGGAAATGCTCTGGAGAAACATAGTTTTCAGTACAATTTTATATCTTTTCAGAACAAAGAACATTAAACATGTAAGGAATACATTCCTTCAAGGTTTCAAAAAACACAGATCAGCACATACACAGTGAATCACTATGGCTTTGGCACCTGGGAAGGGAATCTTATTATCAAAGAAATACCAGCATTAATGTCTAGGAACAGGAAGCATTTAATCTTTATTTTTAACATGGCCATTATTTACTTCTGGTCAATCCACATGTTTCTTTATTTTTATTTATTTTTCTAATTTTAACATCTTGTTAAAAAACTTTCAAGAAACAATATAAACCATGGATAGTAAAATACACAGCCTCATTATAGGAATAAATTCTGTTAGAACCACAAACAATTGAACAAATGTAGGATGGATGGGGTGAGCAACAGCAGGATTGAAGAGATGTCAAGCCCAGGTTAGAGTGGTAACTTCTTCCACCCTTAGTGCCTCAGAAGCAGAGAGGAGAGGTCCTGCTTGCTAACACTGCATTGGAAGGGATCTCCTGATCCAGAACCCTCATTTCTATCTACTGGGGGAGTAACTAGACTGAATACTTGGGGATCAGAAATCAACAATCAGGGAGATCCATTACCTGAGTAAAGGGGAGATCAGGAAGGGTACTGAATGTTAGGAAGAAGGCTGTCCTCTGTAGAAAGTGAAAGTGAAGTTGCTCAGTAGTGTCCGACTCTGCAGTCCCATGGATTGTAGTCTGCCAGGCTCCTCAGTCCATGGAATTTTCCAGGCAAGAGTACTGGAGTGGGTAGCCATTTCCTTCTCCAGGGGATCTTCCCGACCCAGGGATTGAACCCGGGTCTCCTGAACTGCAGGTGGACGCTCTACCCTCTGAGCCACCAGGGAAGCCCATCCTCTGTAGAAGATACACTCTGTATTCAATGGCCATGTGTTCAATATTCCACAAAGGAGATGTTCAGTTAGCATAAAAATCACATTTACTTATGTAAGACAGAAAATGACTTTCTCATACTTCAATAAGGGAAAACTTTCATCACATTCCACTTTTAATTGCATATTTTCCCAGTTGCCACAGGCCAACATGTAATAAGTATTAAATCTGTGATGCCATTTCATTTGATAATCTATATACCACGTCTATGTAAAGAGTTTATCAAAGGAAAACAACAGAAAGGAAGGCATCAGGTTTAAAATCATGCTTAATTTGAGGATAATAAAAATGAAAAGGGCACAATGATACAAAGATAAATGTAACTATAAGTCAGTCTCTCTGGTGCAATCTCACTGAGTTTATAAGCAACCAGTACATGTTCTTCATAGTGAAACCTGAGAAAATTGATTAACAAGTAAAATAGGAATAATTTCATGGAGTAGAAGTGGGAGCAGAAGGTTCTTGTCCTTTTTCTAGAAGTTCTATTGAAAGATATCCCATTGAAGATAGGAATTATGGTTAAAAAATAGTACTTGTATCCTGCTCTTAAGTACTAGGGCCCTTATTCACACTAAAGAAAAGGTTTATCTCCTGGAATTTTTAGGAGCAGATGATTTAATTTTGTCAATCCCTTCACCTCTCTCTGTGGAAACAAGGAGCTCTATGTTTAGAGTTTTGCCCAAGAGGCAGCTTGAATTTGGCATTTTAGTTAGGATTCTCATATGCACAGTCCTTGATAATCTTTGGAGATTTAGAAATTCTTCTTGAATAGTTTTCTGTATCCTTTATGAATTGGAGTTACCTTTTAGAAATAAAATAGATTCCTAAGTGGCCAGAATCCAGTTCCAGTAGTTTTCTTCCCCTGGAAGTTAGGACTGGGGGTAAGATCCTTTTCTATGTCAATCAATGAATTTGTTCCAGTTTCCTCCCTTTGTTCACTCAGGCCCTAATTTCATTCCAGGGCATCACAGCCCAGCATTTCTCTTCTGGGACGCCAGGGAGCTGCTAAAATTTTCACTGATCGTTTAATACTAGTCAGAAAGACTAAGGGTCAAGGACAACAAACCACATTTGTGAGCAGCTGCAGCTGGAGAGGAGATTAAATACTTAAGCAAGCACAGTTGGCAGAGCTGGTGATGGCTTACAGGCTGGGGCTCCTGTTGCCTCTGCTGTTGGGTCAGCTCTGCTCCCAGCTTCTGGGAACCTCAGGGAATAGCATGCTACACTACTGGAACCTGAGGGCAGAAAATGGCAGCTGGGGATCCAAAATAATTCAAGACAATGCTTCACTGGTGTCTGCTCACACACTCCTCTTCTCCCTGGATTACCAGCATGTGCAGACTCCTTTTGAGATCACACTCTGGATTATGTTAGCCTCTCTGGCAAAGATAGGTAAGTGAGGAATTTCCCAAGGCTTTCCCAGGGAGCTGCCTAATAGAGACAGTGGGGCAGAGTGGGCAGGGGGATCTCAGGGCTTTTCCAGATATTAAGAAAGGCACCCTTTTCCTAATAGACCAGAGAAAGGCAAACTGGAGTATCTACTTCCTGTGCTCTGCCAAAATGATCTTTATCTTCATAGCTCAAACATTCTTCCAGTGATCATGTTCAAATGTTGGTAGTCTCCCAGGAGGAGGAGGCAGAAATAGGCCCAGCAAAGGGACTTAGACTGAAAAGGGTCCCAGTTGTTCAAGGGTTGAGCAGACAAGGCATAATTTTAAAAGGGAGAACAGAGAAATCTAAATAGAATGATTCTAACTGACCTGAGTCTTTAGATAGGTCCTTTTTTCCTCAGAGGATGCTTGCTATAGTTGCCAGGTAGTAACAAAGTGGGAAAGTCCATTTTCTATTTTTTAAAAGATAAGCCTTTATGCTATTACTCAGAATTTAAGATAAAACGCAAACTAAGACCAAATCCAGCAAGAAAAGAACTGTTATGTTTTAACTATTTCAACTTTATGAACACCTGAATTTCTAATGTTATAATTCTCCAAAGGGGATTTATTCCATTTTCCGTTTATGTTCTTTAATAATTTATCAGACCTTTGCCTTGATGGTATTAAAGTATTTATGATCAAGTTATCATTTTTGTAGGTTCAGAACAAAAGCAATGTCAGGAAAACATCAAAGTCTATAGAGTTTTGTTATTTTAAAATGAATTTCTTCTAAAACAAATCGTGTCCAGCATTTCAAAGTTTTATTTAAATGACTTTATATACTAAAGCTTTAACATTCATGAAATATATTATTTAATGATGACACAAAAAAATCCATAGATTCATAGCATGATAGGTTGTCAGAGCTGGAAAAACCCTTAGAAATCATTCTCATCCAACTCCTTTATTTTGTAGATAGGAAATCTGAGGCCCAGGAAGAGAAGATGATTTGTGATGTTCAACAAACCGGAACTAGAATGCTCATTTCATGCCTTCTTGATTAGAAGTACATACAGTCTTGGATGATAATAAAGAATATTTGTGTATTCTTTTAAATTATTAGGGTTAATAATTAAAGTTATTAGGGTTCAGGTTCTTTAAAATTATTTTTGTAATACTAGATATGTTAATTGTATTAAATAGTCTAATTAAGTGTTAATTTCAGGATCATAGGACAAAGGGACTTCCCAATAGTCTTCCATTCCCATTTGTTTAAAGTGGGAGTTTATTGAACCATCACTGACAGATAATTTTTTTCTGTGACCTTGTAAGAGAATGTAAATTTAAAAAGCTAACCAAAAAAATAAATGAATAAAAAAGCCTTCCTTGTTAGCAATCATTCCACACATTTTTTAAAGCGCATTTTATGTGACGAATTATATTGGGACCAGTGGCTACAATGATGAATAAGGCCCCATCCTTCCCTTGAGAAGTTTTCAAATTATTTCAATGCCTAGAGAAAATAAGTGATTCTGTAGAGGATAAAGAAGGACACATCATGGTTTAGTGGAAAGGTAAGATTACTGTGAGTTATTTAGTATTTGCTCAAATTAGGAGCCATTGCCTGGCACATAGGCAATCAATAAGCATGTGTTAGATAAGTAAAGTACTTCTTTGGCCTCCTATTTACCACTTCTAATAGGAGAATAACAGTATTTACATTGCTATGTTGGTATGATGGGCTTCCCTGGTGGCTCATATGATAAAGAGTCTGCTTGCAATGCAGAACATCTGGGTTAGATCCCTGGGTCGGGAAGATCCCCTGGAGAAGGGAATGGCAATCCACTCCAGTATTCTTGCCTGGAGAATTCCATGGACAGAGGAGCCTGGTTGGCTACAGTCCATGAGGTCTAAAAGAGTTGGACATGACTGAGTGACTAACACTTTGCTAT
Organism: Antilocapra americana; assembly: GCA_007570785.1. Taxonomy (NCBI): domain Eukaryota; kingdom Metazoa; phylum Chordata; class Mammalia; order Artiodactyla; family Antilocapridae; genus Antilocapra; species Antilocapra americana. Next base: position 3,594,104 of record ML663483.1, on the reverse strand, counting down.
TGATGTGATGAGAGAATAAATAGAAGCATATATGTAAAAGCACTTTTGAAAATATTTAGAAATAAAATCTAGTATAGGAACCAACTGGCTTTCTTTTCTGAAATGTGTTTATTATTTATTTGATAAGTATCTGTTGAGCTATTTCTATGTGCTAGCAATGTGCTAGGGGATTATTGTAAAAACTATCTTCAATCCTTGAGAAAATTGTAGTCAAATTAACTAACAAATATATTAGAAAGGGATCTCAGCACTGTATTGGTGAGGGCTGGATTAGACAGGAAGGAATGGATTAGCTCAGATGATCATTAAGGTCCTTTTTATAATAGAGGGGATTGATGATAAATAGAGTCATTTTCTGTAGGCTTCATGTAAACTAGAGCATGATGATGTGGAATATAATGTGGGCAGAGGAAAAAGAATACAGGGTAAAACAGAGAACTTCTGCCATGTAGGTGGCTAGAGAGGCTGCATTTTCCTCATGGGAAGAAAGAGTCATATCATTCTATGAGAAACAAACTTTATAATTGGAATTGTATTTTGATAATTCAGTAGTATGCATTATGTAAGCCCATATCTGTGAATCAGACTAAGTGACAGTTTGGGGCAATTATATGAACCCTGAGCTAAAAGTCAAGATACTAGTCTGGGTTGTCATCCCAGCTCTACCACATATTTAATGGTCCATCATGAAAAGTAGCTTCACTTATTTGGCCTCAGTTTCCTTATAAATAATTATGATTCCTTATCAATGAAGAATCAGTTATGATTACTAAAGCCCTTTTCAACTCTTATTATTCAAAGCAGACATTTGAATTATGGTTGTCATTTCTATATTTTTAAGTTTTTGATGTCTTTGACAATGATCATGAGAAGAGCAGCAGAACATTGCAAGCTGATAAATGTGTTGTTTTATTTTAAAATATGTACTCACATTTGAAAATGATTCAGTGGGCATATGAATAAACTTGCTGTTAATTGTGAATGTTTTAATTCTATTAGTAAATATTTTTCATTGTAAAGGAAAGTGTCTCTACTCATGTCTCTGCATCTTTATTAAGTCATTATTAAAATATAAAATGACTGAGAAGCTATTTTCCTGAAATTATGAGACTTGACAAGAAGGCTGACATATAGAGATGATTGATAATTAGTCTATCTTTTTTCTCTTTTCTAGGATTTCACCTCTATAATAAGATACCCACAGTTGTACCTGAAAGCTGCCTTTTGATATTCGTAGGTCTCATCATGGGAGGACTAATTTACAGTTTAAATGACAAATCCCCACCGGTCATGAACAGTGATATATTTTTCTTGTATTTACTTCCACCAATAGTCCTTGATGCAGGATATTTTATGCCCAGTCGGCCATTTTTTGAAAACATGGGAACCATTCTATTGTATGCTGTAGTTGGAACGATGTGGAATGCATTTGGAATAGGCCTTTCCCTCTATGGCATATGTCAGGTGAAGCTCTTCAACCTTGAAGATGTGTCATTGCTCCATAACCTTTGGTTTGGTAGTTTGATTGCTGCAGTAGATCCTGTGGCTGTACTCTCTGTATTTGAAGAAATTCATGTGAATGAAAAGCTTCATATTTTGGTGTTTGGAGAATCCCTCCTTAATGATGCTGTTACTGTTGTAAGTATCCCAGGCATGAGTTTTCATAGTAATTAATTAGGTTCCCTTATATTCACCCTTGAAATTTAAATAAGAATTTAATTCTGGTTTAGATGATGATTGAACAATTTAGTCCTAGGAACAACGTTATGAATTGAGAGAATATGATTTACTCATCATTAATATGTTTTCAAAAATAAAAATGCTTCTTTGATACTATACTAACCTTTATCAGTTTATTAAGAGAAAATTAGGGTATGCCTTCTAGAGGTCACAGTCTTCCTAGTCATGTTACAGTAATATTTTAGCTATGAAGGATATATTCACAGCCCATGAGACAATTTTCAAACAGAATCATGCATAATTTAATACTGATCTGTAGAAATATATTTTGATATAAGGAAGCTTTCTAGGAACTCTTAATGGGAAGGAAATGAGGAGTTGAAGAACTTCAAAGTTGAGAAACTTCAAATTAGAAGGGCATAAGTTGGGACTTTCCTGATTGGGAAATTCACTCTAATCTTTTTTTTTATATATATACAGGTCCTCTATAAGCTGTTCAAATCTTTCTCTGAAATGCCATCTATCAAACCATTGGACATTTT
>ML663483.1:3579976-3591482 GCA_007570785.1 Antilocapra americana | reverse complement strand
TCATAGGACTGCAAATGTTATTGTTGTCAAGCTCATGGACTCTCTGTAGAGAATAAATGGCTACATCTCCACTACTTTGTCTGTGTTGGGATTGGGGGTCAGTATGACTCTCGTTGCATAACAAAAATGCTGAGAACTTGGCATGAGGCTGCCTAGAGCAATCCTCTCTTTGCAGGGGAGAATCATTCTCCTTAATGGATTAGTGTATCTGAACCCAGTAACATTCCAGTGGTAAGTAATTAGATAGCACACCATATAAATAAACTTGGCATTAGCTCTTATATAGATGAATTTTCTGCCATAACAAGTAACTTTATGACTTGTTTTGTAAACCATATGGCATATGCTATATTTTTCTCATCTCTATCACTGGCATTTAACCAATGATGATAGTATCTCATGTCTTGCTTATAAGGCTAAATGTCCATATGGTAATTATTAACACCTAAATGCTTTTGTGCTAGGGTTTAGATAGACCACTCCATTTTGTGTTTTTAAAAGAAATGGAATGCTTTTTTTTTTCAAATGTTTCATGTTTCCTGAAAGCTCGAAGAGAAAAAAAGAGAAAATACTGATTTCTTTTAAAAATTATTTATTTATTTTAATTGGAGGCTAATTACTTTCCAATATTATGATGGTTTTTGCCAAAATTAAGTTCTTTAGAACTAATGCCGTTTGACTTTAGGTTACTCTTAGTTCTCAAAGGACTTACTGTACATGAGAAATGTCATAAAATAGTGATTGAAATTAATCTGTTTTAAATAAAATATTCTAGATTGAAAGCAAGGATTCTATCTAGCATCTGTCTGGGTGATTGTATTTTAATTTGTTGGGAGATGTAGTTTGTGTTTTAAATTGTCTTTGATTTTAATTGTTTGTATTACTATTAATGAAAGACATGTAGAAAAAAGAAAATGATGTTGTCAGAATTATTTGTTTCCTCTGAAACTCTCCTGATTCTTAACTTTCTTTTAACTCTAATATATTTTATTTTGGATTAAGAATATGAGATTCTTTCATGGTTATATCTGACAATCATGTTTCTTTTGACTGCTAACGATATTGGAAAAAAGACCTTCCTTTATTTTTATGGAGGTAGTTTAACAAAATAATTAAATGACTAATTCAGACCATCTTAAGCTAACACTTTATATGCATTTTTGTTATTTTAAAAGGTATTTGTGTAAATATCCTTTAAATATACATATATATCTTTATAAACTTTGTGTCATATGTAAAACTTTGTCTTCCTTAAAGTGAAATTGTATTGAATGTAGTTGGAAAAGAAGCGCACACATATGATTTAAAGTATTTGATAAAATCTTTTCCTAAGATATTGTATTAATTAGAAAATTAATTAGGCTGAAAACACTGGAATAAGAAATGGAACTCTGAAATTTAGGTCACATAAATGACCAAATAATGATGACATTTGAACTTGTAATAAAATGAACAAAATGATAATTCAACTAACTGTCAAATCATAGATTTTAAATATTAACTATATTTGAAAAATTAATTAAATTTTGTGATGGAAATAGAAAACCTCCTCCAAAATCTTCTGAGTTTCAGTTTCTCTGTTAAAAGTAGATGATAATATCTATATTACAGAATGATTATAATAAAATTAAATAGTATATTAACTGAATGACTATTTAAACATATAAGAAGCAAATTTTAGACATCATGTAGTTATTTATTGATTGGATCACTGTGTTAAGCATGAAACAAAAGTATAATCATAGTCACAATGTCATTTTGGGAAGATTTTCCCTTCCTTTCATTTTGTTGCATTATCCAATATGAAAAAGTGGCACAAAATACTTACACTCAGTCAATCATTAGTCATTTTTTTTCATAAATGAGCTGTGTATAAATCAAGTTCTGCCTGAAGGATTACTGATTCTTAGAATGGTCAATATCATTGATTTTTTTTGTGGAAATGGAAATGAGGATGCAATTTTACTGTGAGAAAAGTAATTAAAATCTATTAGAATTGTGAGGTTGAAGACTATTCTTAGCCTAAAAGCATAAGGCATCCAGTCTTAATGATGGGTGCTTTTAACAGCAGTATATTGCATCCATTAGAGGACTCATTTTTGTTCCTTTTCAATAATTCATTGTTATAGAAGTCAATAAGTACACATTTACTGATATTTTAAAAAAAGAAAATCTGCTCATCAGAAGTACCAGCAAATAGTAGGCATTGTTATTTTTAAATTAATCTCCAAAATATATTGGCATTGTTTTAGATGTCAGATTGACATCACTGTTTGGCAGAGGAGACAAATAATTACTATATAAAATTAACAAATTGCACCATTTGTTGGCCTTGTAGATAGTATTGCTTTCCTGATGGTTCAGATGGTAAAGAATCCACCTGCAATGTGCGAGACCTAGGTTCAATCCCTGGGTTGGGAAGATCCCCTGGAGAAGGGAATGGCTACCCACTCCAGTGTTCTGGCCTGGATAATTCTATGGATTTTGTAATCCATGGGGTCACAAATAGTAGATGGTATTATAACAAGGTTATAATGTAGAAAATAGCGAACAAATAATTTCCCATCTTTCACCCTTATATCATAGAGCTTCCCTGGTGGCTCAGATGGTAAAGCTTATTTAAATACAGGATTATGTTCTCTGCACAAAATTATTTCTGCAATTAGCTTGTGTGTGATTTCTATTCAGGAGCTTGTACAAAATTATTTTACAGTATAATAAAAATGAATAAGTATAGCTAAAATACTCAAAGGGCATTCTTTTTATATACTGTTTTCTTCACCCTGGTATGAGAAAAAACAACTTTCTAAATTTTGTAAAATGAGACACTATAGAACATGAAAATTTAGGAATAAGTTTTCACATAATGACAAATACTATTTTTGTGATATCAGAAATACATTAAAGTTATTTGCATGCACTTGATATGAACTATAAAGCCAAAGTGTTAGAATTTAGGAATGTTATAGCTTAAAGATCCAGTTCTATAATGAGTTTGAGCTGTACCAGTTGGTAATTCCATAACTTATTGTTTTAACAATATAATAATGCTCTATCAAAGAAAGTGTCATCAATCAGTGCAAAAATGCCCTATGTAATGAAGTTTATATATTGTATTATAACTTTCCTTCATTTTCAAAATTGTTAGAATCTAATAGAAATTCCTTTTTGTTTGCTCAAATACTAAAACTCTATGCCCATGGAGCATAGTTCTCTTTCACTTTTGGAAAGAGATTTTTTCCCTAACCAACTGACACACAGATGAATTTAGTTTTCAGTTGTGATCTTCATTATCTGTAGATTCCACATAAGTACCTTCTAATTTCTTTCTAAACTAGTTTGACACTTTAAATACTAAACCTAAATTTAAAGTGAAGTCCTCGCTCAAAATATGTACATAAATAAAATAAAATATTATAGCTACAGTCCATGTTATATTTTTATGGTTGATACTAGTAGTCTGAGAATATTCCTTAAATATATCAAATATTAACAGAATCATAGAGTTTCTTTAAAATGTCATTTTTTTCTATTTCTTTTGAAATGTATCAAGCCTATACACCTTTTAAAAAATTTTTTTAAGCCTATACACCTTTGTCATTTGGAATAACAGACAGGATACTTGTACATTTAATCACTGATATTAGACCAAACAATTGAATTGGGAATCATGAAAATGTTTCTGCTTACCAGTTCCACTGTTTTAATTCAAAATTACCAAGACTGAAATAGAATAGCTTCTGTTGGCTGTCTTTAGCAAAACTTCTCTGGCCTACCCAGCTTACTCAGTTTTGAAATTCCAATGCCAACATTGTTCTTAGGAAAGAACCAGTGCCTTTGTGCTGAGAGTGATATAAGCAAGATCTGTAGCGAGACTTGCACACAGTAGGGACTCAATTGTTTGTTTTTGAATGAATGCACACATGAATGCATAAATAACTAAGGAAATTTTAGATGAGACATCATGAGACCACTTCTGTAAAAGAAGGTACTTGTATTGATCATGTTTTTATGACTTATAAACAACCTGACCTATAGAGAAATGGAACAAGGAAGTGAGAAAATGGCTTCAAGTATCTCATACTTAAGGAAGAAGGTAAAATTAATTCCCTAAAGATCTGTAATGAGTCGATGACAGACATGACCTTTTATTCTAGAATTTACCTACTAAGAAACTATTTTACTCATAAGGCAATAAATATTCAAACCCTTAAAATTTAGAGTTTAGTCTTAAAGACTGAGAAATTTTATTGACTTCATCAACAAGGCTAATTCTATTAAGAGAGAAAAGACTTGGAAATAATCTATGATTTTTATTTTTATTTTTACATCTTATTTAAGTGTTTGATGCATGACTTCAAGAGTTTATGCATTGCCGTGACTTCTGCATAAAGGGACTAAAATAGCCTAAGAGAATGTGTTTTGACATTGTGAAATGCTTCACAGTGATATGAAGTGAAGAGAGAGTGTTAGTCACTCATTCGTGTTTGATTTTTGTGACCACCCATAGACCATAGCCCCCTAGGCTCTTCTGTCCATGGAAGTTTCCTGGCAAGAATACTGGAGGAAGTAGTCATTCCTTTCTTCCCTTGAATGGAAGTAGCCATTAAACCCAGGGGAATCTTTGGGGACCTTCCTAAGCCAGGGGATGAAACCACATCTCTTATGTCTCCTGCTTTGGTAGGAAGATTCTTTACCTTCTGAGCAACTGATAGAGGCCTAAAATATTCAAAGTGTGGTTCATAAACTCCTGTGTGCTGTGCTGTGCTAAGTTGTTTTAGTTGTTTCCGACTCTTTGTGACCCTGGGCGTCCCTGATAGTTCAGTTGGTAAAGAATCCGCCTGCAATGCAGGAGACCTCAGTTCAATTCCTGGGTTGGAAGATCCCCTGGAAAACTGATAGGCTACCCATGCCAGTTTTCTTGGACTTCCCTTGCGGCTCAGCTGGTAAAGAACCCTCCTGCAATGCAGGAGGCCTGGGTTTGATCCCTGAGTTGGGGAGATTCCCTGGTTAAAGGAAAGGCTACCCAGTCCAGTATTCTGGCCTGGAGAATTCCATAGACTGTATAGTCCATTGGGTCACAAAGAGTCAGACAGGACTGAGTGACTTTCACTTTCCCTTTTCTTTGTGACTCTATGGACTGTAACCTGCCAGATTTCTCTGTCCATGGAATTCTCTGGACAAAGTCAGCAAGGAACTATATCTCCTCTAGCTTTATCAATTTTCCTCTTTAAATCAAACAAATCTAAAGTGAAGTGAGAAATGTAAGATGCCAATTAAATGTTTCCCTTTGATTACATTTTAATAATGATTCTTTGGCCTTAAATATACATGTGATTAGTCTAATACATTTGCTTTTAAAAAATTATAATGCTGCATAGCAATCCAGAAAGCCAAAACAATTAAAAAGAATTATTTTGAAAAATCAATTTTTTTTATTCTCTGTGACATTTCAGCAATAAATCCCCAATAAACCAAAGTGCTAACCACCTAAGTCAAGAGAAATGAAAGTTACAGAACTGCTAATTATTTTTGAGTGACACTTATTATGGAAAATATTTTTTTCAGAAAATAAGCACTCATAAACTAATGAGTTACTCTAAAGAAACATAACCAAAAAATGTTTTGTACAAATAAATGTTCCTACTCAATATATCCCCCTCCAACAAATCTCAAGTTGCTCAAATAATATTAATTCTTCAAAGACCTGAATCACTTCTTCACGAAGACTGTATCACTCATAGAAATTTATTTGCAACTTTGTTTTAGCTCTAGTCACATCTGCCTTGTGTCATGGCTACTCATTTAGGTGTTTCTTCCTCACATATATTAGTTAATATTCATTGAGCACATCCAGTATGTCAGACATTACGCTTAGCACTTTATATACCTTTTCTTGTTTAATTCTCATGGCAATTACATCAGTTAGGCATTTATTTTGCCCATTTTACAGATCAAAAAACTCAAGTTTAGAAGGATTAAATAATTTGCCTAAGGTTATGCCCCCTGGCAACTATAAGAGCAGGGATTCACTCACACATCTGTCTGACTGCAGACCTCATTGTCTTAAAAAGTGAAAATGTTAGTTGCTCAGTCATATCTGACTCTGCAACCTCATGGACTGTAGCCTCAAAATGGATTAAAGATCTAAATATAAGACCAGAAACTATAAAACTTCTAGAGGAAAATATAGGCAAAACACTCTCTGACATAAATCACAGCAGGATCCTCTATGACCTACCTCACAGAGTAATGGAAATAAAAGCAAAAATATACTAATGAACATAATTAAACTTAAAAACTTTTGCATAGCAAAGGAAACTATAAACAAGGTGAAAAGACAGCCTTCAGAATGGGAGAAAATAATAACAAATGAAGCAACTGACAAGGAATTAATGTCAAAAATATGCAAGCAGCTCATATAGCTCAATACCAGAAAAATAAACGACCCAATAAAAAATGGGCCAAAGAACTAAACAGACATTTCTCAAAAAAAAAAAGACATACAGATGGCTAACAAACATGAAGTGATGCTCAACATCACTCATTATCAGAGAAATGCAAATCAAAACCACAATGAGGTTTCATCTCACCCCAGTCAGAATGGCTGCTATCAAAAAGTCTACAAACCATAAATGCTGGAGAGGGTGTGGAGAAAAGGGAACCTTCTTACACTGTTGGTGGGAATGCAAGCTTGTATAGCCACTATGGAGAACAGTGTGGAGATACCTTAAAAAACATGGAATAGAACTGCCATATGACCCAGCAATCCCACTGTTGGGCATACACACCGAGGAAACCAGAATCAAGAGACACATGTATCTCAATGTTCATTGCAGCACTGTTTACAACAGCTAGGACATGGAAGCAACCTAGATATTCATCTGCAGATGAATGGATAAGAAAGCTGTGGCACACATACATGAGGGGATATTACTCAGCTATTAAAAAGAACATATTTGAATCAGTTCTAATGAGGTGGATGAAACTGGAGCCAATTATACAAAGTGAAGTAAGTCAGAAAGAAAAACATTGATACAATATATTAACACACATATATATATGAAATTTAGAAAGATGGTAATGATGACCCTAAATGTGAGACAGCAAAAGAGACACATACAGAGAACAGACTTTTGGACTCTTTGGGAGAAGGCGAGGGTGGGATCATTTGGGAGAATAGCACTGAAATATGTATATTACCATATGTGAAATAGATGACCAGTCCAAGTTCGATGCATGAAACAGGGCACTCAAAGCCAGTGCACTGGGATAACCCAGAAGGATTGAATGGGGAGGGAGGTGGGAGGGGTCTCAGGATGGGGGACACATGGACACCCATGGCTGATTCATGTTGATGTATGGCAAAAGCCACTATGATATTGTAAAGTAATTAACATCCAATTAAAACAAATAAATTAATAATTTAAAAAATTTCCATTAAATAAAACCAAAGGAAAAACTTCCACCTCCAGCACTACAGGACCTCCAGCTCACAGGATGTATAAGTCAGTTTGCTACCACTTATTATTAATAGCTATGTTCTGGATTAAATAGATTTTGTCTGATGATCTGTGAATACAACTGTAATTCATAACACTGGTGCTTTCAAATTCTAAATATAAACTCTGAAGATGCATTTCATTCATAAATGAATGTTTGTAGATAGTTTGTATCCTGCTCATATTTAGTTCCTTGGAAATATGAAGTACAACAGAGACCTGTGCATGGTTTTGTATTACAGATAATCATTATTTACTAGTTGTGTTTCTATTCTTTTAGTTTGTGTTTTATTTATTTGTTTTTCGTTTTTTTTTTATTCTTTCAATCAAGTCCCAGAAACAGCAACTGTTATTTGATAGATTATGTCTGGAATGAAGGGGTTCCAGAATATATTTCAATAAATGAAATAGTCATTGTAGAACTAACATATTCATGTTTTTGTGTTTGAAAAGATAGCTCACTATTCATTATAATTAAATTATTTTTAGAATGATAAGGGTCATTTGTTTTTTAAACTGAGGTAAAGATGGAGGACAGTAGGTAGCATAGAATCATGATTAATACCATACGGTTTGAAATTAAACAAATCTGGGTGAAATCTCAGCTCTGCTATTAATACTTAATAGCTACATGGCTGTGTTGTTATTAAAAATTAGATGTAAAGGGCTTAACATAGTACCTGACCCATGACAAGAACTCAGTAAATGGTATATTATATTGTTGTATTCTGTTTTCTCTTCATCCTTGAGAATATGTGAGCCTTATACTCTAGTAACTGTAATGAGAAGAAATCTTACTCATTTCTGCCTACCAGATTTTCTCTTTATGCCAGACACACATGGAACTGGTAACTTATAGTGCTGCTAGCTGTGTGAGTCACACCATGTAACTTTGGAAAGTGGTTTCATTTTTTTCTTATAAATTATTCATAGTCATTGCAAAATATTCACAAAATTGACAAAATTTTTTTAAATTTCTAACCAAATATGTAAAGATAACTGTAAGCAGTGTTTTGGTGGACATTCTTCCAGGTTTTTTTGTTTCTATGTATTATGGCATTTAAAAAACATGATAAGAAATCCACTATAAAGAAGGGAAAGGGTTAGTTTTAATCATGGAACAGGCTGGTTCTATTTCTTTCAGGACAATGGGGCCAGGACTATATTCAGGTTGAGTACAACATAATGGTGGTCTTTCAGCAGTATAGAGTGGCTTCTCTCTGCAAAGAAGTATAAAGATAATTTCTTTCTAAGCCATGGCAGCTTTCTTTTCTCCATACGCTGAAAAACACTGGACTTATTATAACTTGTTATACTAGGCAAGTTTTATACTTCACTAGTACATTGTTCTTTTTTAATTTTACTTAAATTGAATTATTTATGAGTTATCTAAGAATTACACCCCAATGAAACTGCTGACATTTACGGGGTACATGGTGAAGCAATGGGCTTACACCTGTTGTTATGATATTTTTTCTCTTCTCAAGTTAACATGTAACAGCAACCTGATTAAAATTAGATTTGAATAGGACAGAATAATATACATTTTAATTGATTCAAAGTCTAAATCTACTCAAAGATTAAAACTTCATTCTTATAAAAGCACAAAAATTCTCATTTTCTCACTGTTCTCAAACTTAATGAAATGATTTAAATGTAAAGCATTAATTGCTACATTTATTGCTTTAATATATCAGTATAGCAACCATACATTCAGAGCTTTATCTGATTTTAGTTATCTACTGATAATACGTGATATATTTCCTGTCCACTATTAGAGTCAAATGCACTTCCTATTTACTCTTCTTCAAAATTAAAACAAAAAAGAAGTATAAAATTAAAACAAATGTTACAGCTAGAAGGAAGCCTAAAAATAATTTAATATAGCCCTTTCATTTTTCAGCTGATGAAATTGGTGTCCAAAAAGACCAAGAGATGTGTGTATGATTACATATTTGAATTTTTCACACAGGAGTATAACTAAGTTATCTCAACAAATCAGAGTCTCATCTACTTTTAAAGAGTTCCTAGAGAAAATGATTCTACACAAAGTTTGGCCAATTTAGAAAAGCTAATTGTGCAAAAAATTACATAATGTATAATTTACCATTTTAACTATTTAAAATGTACTGTTCTGCAATATTAAATATAAAAATTAATATAAATATTAAATATAATTCAGCCAGGTTTTTTTTCTGCTTCAACCTATTTTGTAATCACCTTTTTGAGACCAAAAGCCATACTATTCTGAGGTTCAGTTGTCATTTTTGTGCTCTTGGAGTGACAACTCTAAGATGTGAAACAATAAATAGTGGATGAAGGCTGGAAATTTTGTAACTGTAACCTAAATATCAAACCATATCAAATACCACATGAAATTACAGTTAAAAGGCAAAAGAGAGATTGTTGTAGGAATAATAGCCAGATCATTAAAGATCATTATTTCTTTTGCTTTTTATATACTGGAATGAGACTAAAGAGATACATCATTTTCACAAGCCATTTGAATTATTTTATTTTGTGATAAAGTACAATTTTTGCATTTCATTCTTTCAAAGGAAGCTTTAATTTACAGATATTCTATAAGTTTTAACATTATTATGAAACCATCATGAAGATATTTCCCCAAATGTTTTATTATAGAAGCTTATAGAAACAAAGAATTCTTGGTTTTGATTGGTTCTTGATACATGGAGATGCTTTTAGATATAGTTGAATCAATTAGTATCTCAAATACTTTTCATAAAGGCATACTATGATTTTCTCACTTAGCTTCGTTACTGACTACTGCATTGGGACTGGAGTGTAAATGGTCACATTGAGTGAGGGCTCTCTCAGGTTAAAATAAATTCCAGTCAAACTTTTTTCATTGTCCCTGAGATACACTTTAATTAAAAAGAAGATGAATATATATGAGTTCCTATATTCTCAGTGCTGGAGGGTAGAAAAGGTAGAAGAAGAGGTTGGCTTCATGACTCTCTCAGCACTGAAGATCTAGGGCCCATAGCATTCCCTGCCTGCTTCCTTGTTTTGCTTCCCATAATAATTTCTTTTAATCTTTAATTCCGTTAGATATTTCAGTTTCTTTTTTTAAACTTTGTATTGTGGTTTAGCCAATTGACAATGTTGTGATAGTTTCAGGTGAACAGTGAAGGGACCTAGCCATGCATCCACATGTATGCATTCTCCCCCAAACTCCCCTCCCATTCAAGCTGCCATAGAGTTCCATGTAGATATTGCACAGTTTCTGATTCATATTAACTACTTAAATAGTGAAGAAATTTTTTAACCAGCTACTCATTAAATCTTTTGTTACCAAAGTCAGGTTCAGCTGCTTGCGTCTTGAAAGCCAGTACTGGGGACACAAGTGTTGGTTGGAAAAGGAAAGTTCACTCTATTCAGGAGGCTGGCAACCTGGGGAGAAGGCGGACTTGTGTCCAAGAACTGATTCCAAAGATTCTGCTCTAGTCATGAAAATTTTTAAAGGAGAAGCTAATCACAGTTAATCATTTCAGGATGGGATCAGAACCTTCATCATCTTTCACTGTGTGCAGACTTTCTGACTCTGTGTGATCTTTCTTTAGATGATACCTCATTAATACAGTTTGCTCAAGAGATTACTGAAGGGGAAACTGGGGAAAAGATCTATTAATCAGTTAATTATTCTTCATTTTGTTTTTCCAGTCTAAGAAAAGTATCAACAAATAAGTCAAGGCATTATGTGATCAAAAGACTAGAAAGATATGCTTGGGCCAGAGATTAATGAAGTAGGGGCACCTGGTATAAAAGTTAAGTTAAAATATAGATGCTAAAGTGATGAAACAAAGGAACTCTTGCAAAGAACTGGTTACAATTTGACAGGTAAATTAAGTGCCTAGTAACCCAAGTTACAGTACTAGGTGCTACATACAAAATGTGTGTACAGAGATAAAACTCTCTTTTAATTATTAGAGCTTACTGATACTTAAACAGATAAGCGATTGATATTAATAGTCTAATACGTG
>ML663483.1:3522181-3549726 GCA_007570785.1 Antilocapra americana | reverse complement strand
GCTTTTGCACAACAAAGGAAACATTCATTGTTTATGGGAATGGCAGGCAGTATTTATTTTTTGTCCGCACAGCCAATATGTCTACAAAGGATAAATCTGATCCTTAACTGTTTTTCTTCTAATTTAGTAAATGACTTCTACCCATTTACAAAGACATTCTACAAAAATGTAGAATATATATTTGATTATTTCCTTTTACTTATCCCTCACATCAAGCCCTGTGGTTTCTAATTCCAAAATATGTCTTCAATATATGTACTTGATTTTAAAAATATTTTTAGATATACAAAGTTGTATTAATAATATATTTTGATTCATGATACCAACACCAATTTGAATCATTGATCCAATGAAAGAAAGAGAAAGTGTTAGTTGCTCAGTCATATCCAACTCTTTGTGGCCCCATGGACTGTAGCCTGCCAGACTCCTATGTCCATGGAATTGTTCAGGCAAGAATACTGGAGTGGGTTGCAATTTCCTTCTCCAGGGGAACTTCCCAACCCAGTCACTGAACCAGGGTCTCATGCATTACAGGCAGATTCTTTACGGTCTGAGCCACTAGGGAAGCCTGTTGAAAGAATGTGGAAATGTTAATTATTCAGTTGTGTCCAACTCTTGGCATTCATTTATTCATTCATTCATTCACTCAATACTTCTAACAGCTGTGAGTCCAGCACTAAACTCGAGAAAGTTAATAATAATCTATGCAGTGCACTATTATCCTATTTTCTTTCATCTCTCTCTCTCTTTTTTACAAGTGACATATCCTGAATAAGTCATTTATTATTCTCTTGTCTTTTAAAAAATGCTTTTTGAAATCACATATTATATACATAGACACACAAATAATATATTGATCAGTTTAATTTTCTAACTTTATAAAAAGTGTATACATGGGGGTGTGTATATATATGTTTTGCATGTTCAGTTCAGTTCAGCTCAGTCATGTCCGACTCTTTGTAACCCCACAGACTATGGCATGCCAGGCTTCCCTGTCCATCATCAGCTCCCGGAGCCTGCTCAAACTCATGTCCATCATGTCGGTGATGCCATCCAACCATTTTATCCTCTCTCCATCTAATCCAACCATGTTTTGCATATAGCCTTCTGGAATTTTTTGGTCTACTAATATTTTATTACTAATATTTATTTATATAGTTGTGAGTAGCTGTAGCTCATTAAATTTCGGTGCTCTACAATACTACATTTTATGATTATATACCAATTTATTTATTAATTGTCCTTTCAGTTGATAAAGCTTTTATTTTTTAACTTTAAAAATGGTATTTTATGAGTATTCTCATATCTATCTTCTTGTGGACTCTCTGTGCTATTCTCTAATACCATTGCCATCATCTTAGTCCACGTTGCCATCACATTTCCTGAACTGCCTTAAAATTTTCCAGTTTCCTTTCCTCTTTCAATCTATTATTTCCACAGAATCAAAAGCAATATTTATAAAACACAAATTGTATTACATACCTTCCAAAATTCTTTTATTTGCTCTTTTTAAACTTTTAATAAATTCCAAAACACTTAGCATGACTATAAGCTCTAACAAATATGGCTCATGTCTACCTTTGAAGCCCCAAGTTTTGTGGCCATTCTCCATCTTGTTTACTGTGTTTTAAGCCTCTTGAACTGCATCAACCTTGACAAACTTTTTCTCAACTTGAGCTTCTTCCAACATTTCATTCACTCTCCTTAAAATACTATCTCCTAAGTTCCTTGCATGTCCATCTTCCTTTTATCTTTTAATCCTCAGCTATGCACAGCCTCCTCAGAGAAGAATTCCCAGACCACTCTATGTAAGTGTATTTGATTTCATTTCTGGGAGAGCAGAAACTGTAATTAAATTAAGCATTGGTTTGATGGTATGGGGTATAGTATAAACATCTCCATTTGGGGCTTATTGTTTTGAACACTTTCATAGAATGTGTCACTATATCTATCGTCTATCTGGGGTTTTTTTTTGGTCACTAAATTGTGTCCAATTCTTTTGCCACTCTATGGACTGTAGCTTGCCACACTCTTCTGTCCTTGGGATTTCCCAGGCAAGAATACTGGAGTGGGTTGCCATTTCCTTCTCCAACGGGCTCAGTGGAAAATAATCCATCTGCCAATGAAGGAGATGCGAGTTTGATTTCTGGGTTGGGAAAATACTCTGGTGAAGGAAATGGCAACCCATTTAGCATTCTTGCCTGGGAAATCCAATGGGCAGAGGAACTTGGTTGGCTACAGTCTATGGGGTCATCCAAGAGTTGGACACAACTTAGCAACTAAACCACAACAACAATAATCTTTCTTTTAGTCATTCTCTTCTCCACTTGTGTGATGTCTGTCTCCTTACTAAACTGAATTCAATGAATGCAGGAAATAAATATGAATTATTCACCACTATATACTCAGAGTCTACTAGTGTGGCTCCAATGAAATGTGCAATAAATATCTGAAGTAAGGAAATAAATGAATAAATAGTAAATAAAAGTTAATTTGAAGTATGAATATAAATTATGAACATTTGTAGCAGAAGTTTGAAATCAAGACAGTTTTTAAACCATGATTTTTATTGATTTACTCAAAGCTTCACTTAACCATATATATGATTTACTACAGAAATTCAAACATAAAGAATAAAATTTTGTCTCTCAACTATTCTACATCTTTAGAAGACCAGAGTATAATAGTACAAAATACATAAAATGGGTTATAAGAGGAGATGTCACTGAGTCAGGTTGGTTTGACACCTTTATTTTAAAAGCATTAATTTTGATCTATCCACGGTAGACTGAATAGAATGAATTAAGTTAAATGAAGATGGACAGTCATGTAGAAGGGTTTAAAGATGCAAACATGGAGTCAGCCTTTCAAAGACCAGGTCGTTAGACAGATCTGCTCATGGTGGGAGGCTTTTTGCCTGTGATAAACACTGTTAAAGGATGTAGTTATATCCCATGAAAACATTGTATGGTTATTTTTTAAATGTCAGAATAAACTTAGTGAAATTGCATAACTCAAATGTCATCTAAGAAGTAAGAATTACATACAATTATTTATGAAAACCATGTGAATAAGATGATTACCTGACTTTGGGCAATTAAGATGCATTTACAAAAAACTGCATAGTTCCAAATTGGAGAGGAAGCTTTTGGGGAAGCATGCTCATTTGGTGTGTTAAAGCAATCAGGGCCACGGTAAGGCATTTTTGTCATTCAGAAGTGCTGAAGAATTAATGAAGAACTAGGACAGCTCTGAGATTCTTTTAAGTTTCAACCTTAACATTAATGAAAATTATTACCTGCTTCTTTCCACATTTATGAAATAAGATAAAAATAGAAACCTCATGGGAATGCTTTTACAAAGTATTTTGAAAGTGACTAAGTAGTGTGGAAGTTCATTTGAAAGCAGTAGATTTTGTTGTTTATTTGCAGCCAGGTTTTTCCATATTCTACTTCATATTTCTTCAGTTCATAACTCTTTCTTAAGTCCTTGTTTCCAAATGTAAATGCCAGGGCAAATCTCATCTTCCTCTCTTACTTTGCATTCAACCATACTTTGCTTTTAAAAGACAAAACAAAACTGAGGAAAGAGAACTCTGCAAAGAGCAACTTGGCTTATAGTAGTCATCAACGGAAGTGCCTTTAACTTTCTAACATAATTGTATCTGTTCCTAACCTCTTCTTTCTTTTTCTTATAACAGAGCTGGGGGTCTCCTATCTCAAGTTATCCTCTGTAATCTATTCTTTTTTTGTCTTGTGTTTTCAATAATTTATTTCCACTCATGTTTATTTATACTCTTCTCAATTAGATTCTTCCCATCAACTTTAAACGGGCTCAAGCAACTCCTATTTAAAACACACTACAACTACACTAATGTTCTCTCTTGATCACATAGAACTTTGTTGCTCCCATCTCTTTTATTAAGGTTACTAATGGTCATTTGCCATTCTCATTTCGCTTGAACTTTCCCAGGGATTCCACGAGTCAAACTCCCACCTTGAAGTATTCTTTTTGTGTTTTGTGACAACTGACTTTCTGACTCTCCTCTTACCTCTCTGGTTGCTCTTTCTCTGTCTTTTTTGCAAGCTTATTCTCACTGTGTGTTTATTCGCTCAGCCATGTTCGACTCTTTGTGACTCCATGGACTGTAGCCCACCGGGCTCCTTTGTCTATGGGGATTCTCCAGGCAAGAATACTGGAGTGAGTTGCCATTCTCTTACCCAGGGATGATGAATAATAAAGACAAAATTATATACCTGAGGTATTTGGCAATAATTGAAATAAAAATCTCTTGTAGCATTTTGGCTCTGTGATTTAAGTGCTTTCTGATTTTGAAATATAGTGGTAGAGTTTCTTCAGGTTTTATTTTAAATGACCCACATTTTTGTCAACAATATATATATATTTCTGATTGATCCTTATGAAAGAAAATCACAGCACTTCCCTCTAGTGTTAGACCAATGATACTTCTGAATTTTAAGAAAATGTTCTAAATTTTTATCATGGCCAGATTAAGACACCTGTGCATATGTACACACACAGAGACACACCAGGGAAATATTCAAGCACTGATTTCATATGAAAGAAATTCAGCTTTTCGTTTTTTATCTTGTAGGGAATGACTATTCGTCCTCTTGTTGACTTATTAGATGTGACAAAAAGAGGAGAGACCTCTCCAACTGTGAGTGAACAAATTCTCATTCGGGTGAGATGTCTATATATCATGTATGTCATCTTGTTGACTGGAACTAACCCTTGTATATTATGTCTTTACATGTTAGATCTTCTTATACTTGAATTTCTCTAATAAAAAGAGATGTGACTTTCTGAATAGGTATTTGTTATATTGGGCTTCCTAGGTGGCTCAGTGGGTAAAGAATCTGCCTGCAATGTAGAAGATGCAGAAGATGTGTGTTCAATCCCTGGGTTGGGAAGTTCCCCTGGCAGAGGGCATGACAACCCACTCCAGTATTCTTGCCTGGAGAATTCTATGGACTGAGAAGCCTGGTGGGCTGCAGTCCATAGTGTTGCAAGGAGTCAAACATGACTGAAGCAACTGAGCACACATGCATGCACTTATTTGTTATATTGTAACATCTGTAATTTGAAAATCAGTAAATCAGTTCTTTTGGTAAGTGATAAAAACAATGAAATTCTGAATGTTAGCATTTGCTCTTGAGATGGTAACAGGAAGGAAGGCTAGAGATCTCCAAGTGGCAGGAGGAAATAAACTACAAGTGAAAGTGAAAGTCACTCAGTCATGTCCAACTCTTTGTGACCCCATAGACTATACAGTTTGTGGAATTCTCCAGGACAGAATACTGGAGTGGGTAGCCTGTTCCCTTCTCCAGGGAATCTTCCCAACCCCAGAGATTGAACCAAGGTCTCCCACATTGCAGGGGGATTCTTTACCAGCTGAGTAAATTTTTGGAGGGCCTCTTTTAGCTTTTCCAGAAAGACAGTGCGGTTCTCATTGGGCTCCTGAGTTATTGCTGAGACCCGGGCATAGCTGATTACTTTTTGCTGGGCTGCTTTCAGTCCTGCATGATTAGAAAATGATCCCTTTCCCAGATATGTTCAGGGTCATTATAATTCCAAGGATCAGAGGAGGGGACTGCAGTTTCCCCTACTGGGTATTTATCACTTGACATGTGAAGCCTTGTTGCATGCCTTTAGGCTTCCTTTAAGACCCTAGTATGTTCAGGGTCATATAAAGTTTGACTAAATATGACTATGATGTCCTTCCAAGTCAAGTCAAAGGCCAAGGTAATATGTTGGAATGTATCTATATATTTGCCTGGGTCATGTATATAGCTTCCCAGGTCTTGTTTGATCTGTCCTAGTTCTAAGAGGGAGGAGAGTTTATGGACACAGGTTGGTCCGAATTCTCCTCCAGTTTCAACTAAGGGACATATTCGAGCTTGCTTTTGTGGAGGGCGTGCTCCCAGATATGGGAGTATGTTTGGATACAAGGAAGGAGCACTAGGCAACTCAGGAGCTGTGGAAGGCTCTGGTCTCTTTGGGGGCATGGGAGGTGAGCCTTTACAGGAGATTCCTTCTCTTGGCTGCCTGTGCCTAACACCATTTGCCTAGTAGGCTCACTTTTAGGGCGTACAACAATCCCATACTTAAGACAGAGTTCCTTCATATCTTTTAGTTGGAAGAAAATTTGGACATAGGGATCTCTGTCCATTTCCCTTGTCTTTTGCAGAATAATTCTAGTTGCAGGATGGTATTGTAATTTAAACTCCCATCCTCAGGCCAGTGTTCCTTATCCCCCAGTGGATACTGTGGCTACGCGGTGGCACAAAAGAATTTTAAGCAACTTCTTAGAGTCAGAGGATTGAACAGCTTCCAATTATCAAGGATTCATCTCAAGGGCATCTGCTGGGAAGTGGATTGGTTATTTCCCATCTGAAAGACAGTCATGACAGGGAGGAAAAGAAAAAGAAAAAAAAAACTAATAGGCCCCCTTCAGTTTCCATGGATGGACTTCCTTAGGGGTGAATCTTTCTGAAGCTTATCCTACTTAGTACTGTTGCAACCTGAGAGGGTCAGGGTGCAGATACCCAGGCAGGTTGAGGCATGACAGCCTCCTAGAGATTGAATCCGTGGGCAGGTCAAGGCGTGACGACCTCCTGGGACCCCTGGACTGGCGGATCCCCAAGCAGGTTGAGGCGTGACAACCTTTCAAGGACCAGATTCCTAGGCAGGTCAGGAAAGGTTGACCTCCTGGGATCCCTGGGCTGGAGTTGGATGTCCCCAAGATCTCCAGCATGACCAGTGCTGGGTAGAATTAAGGGGTTGTAATCTTAACTCATTGTTGGTTTGCCCACCGTGGATGGGAATGGATATCATGATGTAAAGCAATCCACGCCTGTGCCCTGAGACTGGGAAACAGTAAAACTGTCATAGCCTTGTCCTCTTACTGCTCTAAGGGATTGTAAGTCACTGATTTCTTTCCCTAGTCCTCTTTAAGAGCAGATTAGGTTGTCTCCAATGGTAAACACTTCGTTGTCATAGACCACTTAGGTAATAACAGAAGTAGTGACAAAGGAGTGGATTATCTGGCCCTGTTAGGGACATTAAGGTATTTTAATAATAGGCTGGGTGGAGCAATGTTGCCTACAAAGGGACAGGGTCCTGATTGTAGGAGTTAGTAATTGGCTTAAGAACAAATATGTTAAAAGGAAACAGGCCAGATGTTTCATAAAAGTGGAGTGGAGATTTGATCCAAGGATGTGTTTGTAACTTTAGGAGAAGGGTGATAAGTGTTTGGGCCCAAATGGCCTGCAGGGCTAACTCCCAAAAAGTGAAAAACATTATCCTTGGAAGCCCAATTGCCTTTGAAGGAATGCCAACTGATGGACTTCTAGCAGGCATTGTGTGCCTGTTGCCCACCCTAGTGGGTTCACTGAGAGATGCTGGTGTTGCACGTATTGTAGGAAACAAGGAAGATGAAGGGCTGAATATCTAGAGGGGTTGGATATTATACAGTATTTCCCTCACAAGTGCCAGCTATTTTCTGGTTTTCCCTCCAGAATATTGTAGAGGCAACATTGTGAGCCTGGATGGGGCTCAGAAAAAGATCATGAAACAGGAGGGAAGGCAGCAGAGCACAACCTTTGAAAGAATGACATAGCACAAGGGCATAGTGTAAACCAATTAAAATCAGTTGGGTCCAAGACGACAAGTCAAATTCAAGTAGACCTTAATCCCCAATCTATAAGCCAAAAGACACACCCAGAGGTGGCAGGACAGCTCTAAGACACTGTCAAAAGACAGAGGAGTGGGTGGTTCCCTAGTGATTGGGATGATCCTCCCACTCATTAGCATATTAATTCACCCCTCTCTCAAAACCTAGCCAGGCTGCATTCCACGACCCAAGCCCTAGTCCTCTACAATGGTCCACACCCTGCAGAGTGCACTTCTCTCTGAATCTTAACAAATCCACCTCTTACCTATTGCTTTGTCTCTCACTGAATTTTTGCAATGAGACATCAGAGCCTGAGCTTCATGGGTTTTGGCCAGAGTCAAGTCTCCAGAGAGAGAGCTGAAGGACAGGAGGAAAAAGCATTGGGAAAAGCATGCCAAGGAATCCCCTTCATAGTCTGCTGGAAAAGCTGCTAAATACCTGACCTGTGCTTATGGTTTGCATTGGCCTGATCCTTGGCACAAAGAAGAGTAAAGACAGAAGAACCCGCACCTGCTTGGGTAACAGCTATTGGGACATACAAAAGAGTAGCCTCTCCAGAGTCCCTCAGTTGCGCCCACTGCCGCCCATTTGTTCACAGGGGTTTTGAGGAAACAAGAAACAGAGATTGTAAAGGAATTAAGATTTTCTTAGGCATATGCCCCTCCAGCCATAGGAGCGAGGGCCTCCTACCTTAACTGGAGGTCTTCTGGAATCTGAGACTTAGCTGCGTGAGCTTTCTGCTGAGTTCGTTAGAAGTAAGAAGATGAGGGAAATTTAAAGATGTGAATTCTATCACTTGGTTTTGTCTTCTTATAGAAATAGAATTTGTTTTTTGCTTATCTTGGGTGGGCTTTTATAGAATGTAGTAATAGGAATATTGAAATATAGAGGATGTTAAGAATGATATCAAGATATTCTTATTTTTATTAATATGGAAAAATTGGGGGAATTTTAGTCAAAGGGAAGGGCTAGTTTGTCTGCCTCACCTCTAACTTCAATATGGCACAGACCATAATTTTCTGGGATACATTTTCTGCACATATAATGACTTTTTATATGTAAAATGCTTGCTTTATTAATAATTATGTGCCTAAGAGGGCTTCCCAGTGGCCCTAGTGGTAAAGAACCCGCCTGCCAATGCAGGAGACATAAGAGACATAGGTTAAACCCCTGGGTTGGAAAGATCCCCTGGAGAAGTGAATGACAAGCCACTACAGTATTCTTGCCTGGAGAATTGAATGGACAGAGGAGCCTGATGGCCTATGGTCCATAGGGTTGCAAAGAGTTGGACATGACTGAAACGACTTAGTACATATGCATGTGCCTAAGAACATGTATAGATAAGCATGATTAGCTCAACTGATTACATTCTTCTTTCAAATTTTAATAGCTAATTGTCCAAGTTGTAAAATAAGCATTTGTTGATAATTTTATTATAGTTGAATGATGTTTTTAGGTTATTTTTAGGGAAAATCATATTTTTTCTGTGTTATTTCTACCATATGGATGAGCTTTAATGATTGTGTAATATATATTATATTGATAAAACATAACATAGCCAATTTATAGGACCAAGTCATTTTATTTCCTTTACCAACTTTTTGTTTTAAAGATGTCAAGTGTACAGATTTCAAACACAGTTCAATGAATATGTATATACCCTTTACCTTGATTCTCTGTTACATTTGCCACATTTGTTTTACCACTCTCTATCTATATTGGTACATATTATTACTGTCATTTGCTGAATGATTTGAAATTAAGTTGCAGACCTCCTGACTATTCACTTTTAAATGTTTCAGCATGTAATAATATTTCTAAGTAAAAGGACATTCTAGTACATAATCACAACTGTCTATCAAATTCAGAAAGTTTGTCAATAGTATTACCTAATTTAATTTCATACTCAAAATTTTTCCAAACGTCCCAATATTTTATAGTATTCTTCTCCTCATCTAGGGTCATGCATTGCATTTAGTTGTCATATCCTTTCAGTTACCTTTAATCTAACACTGTTTTTCAACTTTTTGTTACTTTTCATGACACTGGCATTTTTGAAAAGTTCATGAAAATATTTTGTATCAATAGAATATTACTCAATTTGGGTTTATTATTTCTTCATAAATATATTCAGTTTATTTTTTGTGATGTTATGTCAAATTAAACTTTTAATCTTAGCACTTAGAGTCCTTTGTTAACTGTTTTCTTTTCCCACCCTTGATATACATCTATCCAACCTCCTTTTTTCATAAATCTCTTATAAAGTTCCTTATTTCCCCCCATATATGTTACTCATGATGTTCCCATTACAAAGAGTGATTAATGTTTTCCATATGTAACCCATTCCTTCTAGGACAAGCTCACACTGCACATTTTCTTCTTTTTTTTAATTTTCTTTACTTTATTGTGTTGGTTTTGCCATACAATGACATGAAACCACCATGGGTTTACATATGCTCCCCCTCCAGAACCCCCCTCCCTCCTCCCTCCCGATTCCCTCCCCCTGGGACATCTCGGTGCATCAGCCCTGAGCATCAACCCTGCACATTTTCATATAAGCCTTCTCTAAATTCATGTTTTTTCTATTTCTTTCCTAAATATTCCTTTTCTTGCTGCATTTATATAAATACACATGCCACGTTTAAACTGAGTTATCATGTATGTACTTTGATCTTACCTCTCCAATTTGGCTCTATATCTTTAGAAGCAAGAATTACGCCTTTTACATCCAGACCTAGACTTTGGTAATTGAATGAATTTATCATATGGTACTGATTAAAATGTACATTTTCAATTTTAAATGGAGTGTCTCTAATGCTTATGATAGAATTATTGCAAACATTCTTATTTATAAATATAGATGCTCCTTTTTATGCTTACCCTGAAAAGAGTTTAGGATTGAAAAAACAAGCAACTCAGATGAAATCAACAATTTTGAAGATGGTTTTGAGAGATCCTTTTATTTGGCATTAACTAATGAAGTTCCTCATATATAATATATATTTAGACATTTGTTTTGTTTTATTTCAGTTCTTTGATCATTTGCTGGCTGGCATAGAAGATATATCAGGACACTGGGGACAATATTACTGGAAAGACAAGTGAGGATTTGCCTAAAGTATGCTTGTGTACATGCATGGAAAAATGGAAATGAGCTTGTATATCTTTCTGTATGTTTCTGTTGGGAATAGTTGAGATTTACTCATTCACATGTTTAAAAAATGATGACAGCTAAAGAAACAATGATCTTTCATTTTCTTATCATGAAGGATATGACCAACCCCAAGTCCAGACCTTAAAACTAAATATTGTGCCATAAAATTCTTAGACTTTCCTGGAGTAGGGGGGCTTATTATGCACAGTTTCAGAGAAAGTGATTTTACATCAAATCATGTTACTATCCTAAATAAAGTCTCTAATATCTTGTCGCTTAAAATGTATCCAAACTTTTTACCTCAGTTTACAATTCTAACTACTGTTAGCTTCCTTCCACATCTCGTTCTATTCTCTCTGCCGTATACCATACTGTAGTCATGTCTTTACTAACACATTAAGTTCAGCATATTGTTATGTTAAAGCATTTGTATAATGTTCCTGTTGCCTGAAATTCTCTTCTACTTGATCTTTGCATGCCTAGTACTTTCATGTCATTTAAGCCTTGGCTAAAATGTCATTGCCTCAAAGAGTTATTCCCTTAATATTCATTCTCTATTATACCAATGTACTGTAATTATCTGATATTTTAATGTTTTTTCTTCATTAAATTAAATTTTATTTTAATTTTAAAAATATAATTCATATAAAATATATAATATAAGTGGCAAAAGGACAGAGACCTTGTCTGCATTGTTAAGTTCTGTTAACTGCAGCAATTAGAAAAGTTCCTTCTGCATAATAGATGTGCATGTGTGCATGCTAAGTCGCTTCAGTCCTGCCCAACTGTTTGCAACCCTATGGACTGTAGTCCGCCAGGCCCCTCTGTCCATGGCATTCTTCAGGAAAGAATACTGGAGTGGGCTGCTGTGCCCTCCTCCAGGGTATCTTCCTGACCCACAGGTTAAACCCATGTCTCTTATGTCTCCTGCATTAGCAGGCAGGTTTTTTACTTCTAGTACCACCAGGGAAACCCTACATAATAGGTACCCGATAAATATTTTTAAATGAAGATGTGAATGACTGAGTGAATTATAAAAGGGATTTTTTTAATGCTGATATTAAATCTAGTCTGAGATTTTAAATCCAAATGTTTAAATTATTCTAAATTAAGACTTAAGTACCCTGGTAGCAATGCATATTAAAGTTTGCTGCTTCAGCCTAGATTCCTTGCAGGAGCTGTGTGAAAAACCAAATACAGTTTTAGCAGCAAACACTTGGCACAAGCAGTAGGGTCGATACTTTGTCAATATCTTTTTATGCCACATTACAGTAGAGATGGCTTCTATGGTGAAGTTAAGATCAGAGAACCAAGAGAAATTTTACTAGCGTTCATCCTCAAAGAAATGTAATTTTAAACTCTGATAAAGAAAGATTCATTTACCCTTCTTATAAATGCAAAGGATCTAACAAAAATAGTTTTTTCCACGTTTGATTTGGATGCATGTATTTGATCATAGCAAAGGGATGTAAACTATGATAAACCATGATTGGGACATTTTTTGTGTGTTAGTCCCTCAGTCGTGTCCGAGTCCTTGCGACCCCATGGACTGT
This sequence comes from Antilocapra americana, assembly GCA_007570785.1. NCBI lineage: Eukaryota > Metazoa > Chordata > Mammalia > Artiodactyla > Antilocapridae > Antilocapra > Antilocapra americana. Next base: position 3,537,323 of record ML663483.1, on the reverse strand, counting down.
AGATCACCAGGCTCTTCTGTCCATGGGAATTCTCCAGGCAAGAATACTTGAGTATTCCCTTTTCCAGGGGCTCTTCCTGACCCAGGGATCAAATCTGGTTCTCCTGCACTGGAGGTAGATTCTTTACTATATGAGCCACCAGGGAAGCCACTACATTTACTGTCTTGCCCTTTTTTAATAATTCAAACAGCCTAGCACATTTTTTTTAATATAATAAACAGTTTGAGCTAATTACCTGGCTCTCTGTTTAAATATGTTCCATGTGGTTTTATACAGTGATTTTTGTTGGCAGAAGGGCTACACACACACTTCGAAGACTTTATACTTACACAGATTTGGGTCAACTCCTTTCCTTTGCCCTTTGTAACCTGTTGCATACAAATCTCCTCCTCTAAAGTAGAATCTCTACCATGCCCCATAAATTTTTGGGTCCAATTTTTTCACTGGCAAAAATTGCTATTTAACATTCTAAAGTTTTATTTTTCTGATATTACCATCTACTGTCTTCCTGAGCAAATTTCATGTTGACGGCTTGAGCCTGGAGTCATGGTGGCTTTAAACTCCTGGAGCATCAGAAAGTGACTTTAAAGTATGTAAACATTTAAACAACAAGTAGACATCAGTAAAGTATTCAAGATTGTGGTGAATTTTTTTTAATATGTACTTATTGCCTATAAATATATATTTAGCTGATATTTTCACTCAGGTGTTGTGAAACTGTAGTTTAACATGGGTTATTTTTCATTTTGTGAGTTTACTGTGTGAGTTTAAATTCAGGTTCCTTAAGCAAATATTTAACTCTGGTGTTCCATTCCTTTTCCCATTCATTGAAATAAACTATATTTCAGCAGCTTCTCTGAAATATAGACCCTATGTGGCCAATACTTATGACTTTGGTGTAAATATTTTTTCTTCATAAGTCTATATTTCCCTTGGCTCGATTGACATTAGTGGGATAAGCCTAAAGCTGCAATTTCCTAATAAAGTCATTTGAAATTAGAATTTCTTATAAGTTTTTTTTCTCTTTACACCATAGAATAATTTTTCCATTTTAACAAGTTACATTTGAAATAGGCAGTGCATGAACCAATTCTGGGACCTTCTAAGTATAGCATAAAAATTCCTGGAAAAAATGACACTAATTTGCTGGAAATTTTATTTTATTTACTTCCTGAACAGATTGGAGTATTTGAACAGCAAGTATCTGCAGAAGATTTTGCTCAGAGAATATGATCAGTCCAGATCAAGCATTGTGCTTCTTTATGAAAAGCTTGAAAGAAAACATGCCATTGAGCTAGCAGAAGCAGGCCAGTTAATACACGCACCATCTAGTACATCTTTGCTGTAAGTATGTACATGTGTGCAATGAATGCATGTGTTTATGCATGTGTGTGTGTGTGTGTTTTCATTGGTTTAGTGAAATATAACACAAAAATTACAGAATTATTTAAAGTTCTATCCTTTTAAAGCACAATCATCTTTCTTTGTATCACTTCCTGAGAAAATATGAAGAACTCAGATAAAATTGAGGATGTTTGAATAGCACAGGCTGCCTTGTTTAGCATACAGTGGTGAACAAAGCTTAATGGAATAAATTGTCCATGAAACTTCAGCTTCTAAGAGGTTAGAAATGTTGTCTAACTTTAAGAAATACATATTTGCATTTTTATTTCATTTAAAGACTCATGTTAGGTAAAATAATTTACCATTAGCTTTTATTGATTAAGGACTGAACTGAGTGTTAAAAGGTATTTAGTTTTTCCTTTTTCTTTTGCTGAAGAGAATAAATAGAGAAAAATATAATTTAGAGACCTCTTTGCTCTAGGTCTTTAGGCAACTGTTAGTAGAGAATAGATAGATCTTGAAAAGGGAAAATACAACAAAGAGAAAGAAATAAGGAAAGAAAACTATGTTACTATGAATAATTATTAACTGTATTTGATGTTTGAGTAGGAATTGATGTTTTCCTGCAGCATGAAATTTTAAGGAGGGGAGAGATTCTTTTATTAATTTTTTAAAGATTTTTAAGATCTTTCAAGAATAATTTGTTTTAACAGGTATGAGGCAACTGTAGTTGTGTATTTAGTCTAGGATAAAACGATTAAACTACCTTACACTAAAGCCCATCATTCTTTTTTTTTAAATATATTTATTTATTTTCTTTACATTATTGTGTTGATTTTGCCATACATAGACATGAATTCGTCATGGGTATACATGTGTTCCCCTTTCAGAACCCCCCCTCCCACCTCCCTCCCAATTCCATCCCTCTGGGTCATCCCAATGCACCAGCCCTGAGCGCCCTTTATCATGCATCAATCCTGGGCTGGCGAGTCATTTAACATATAATAATTTACATGTTTCAATGTAATTCTCCCATATCATCCCACCCTTGCACTCTCCCATAGAGTCCAAAAGACTGTTCTATATATCTGTGTCTCTTTTGCTGTCTTGCATACAGGGTTATCGTTACTATCTTTTTAAATTCCATATACATTCATTAATATACTGTATTGTTGTTTTTCCCTCTGGCTTACTTCACTCTGGATAATAGGCTCCAGTTCCGTCCACCTGAGTAGAACTGATTCAAATGTATTCTTTTTAATGGCTGAGTAATATTCCATTGTGCATATGTACCACAGCTTTCTGATCCATTCGTCTACTGATGGACATCTAGGTTGCTTCCATGTCCTGGCTATTGTAAACAGTGCAGCAATGAACCTTGGGGTACACATGTCTCTTTAAATTCTGGTTTCCTTGGTGTGTATGCCCAGCAGTGGGATTGCTGGATCATATGGCAATTCTATTTCCAGTTTTTTAAGGAATCTCCACACTGTTTTCCATAGTGGCTGTACTAGTTTGCATTCCCACCAACAGTGTAAAGAGGGTTCCCTTTTCTCCACATCCTCTCCAGCATTTATTGCTTGTAGACTTTTGGATGGCAGCCATCCTGACTGGTGTAAAGCGGTACCTCATTGTGGTTTTGATTTGCATTTCTCTGATAATGAGTGATGTTGAGCATCTTTTCATGTGTTTGTTAGCCATTTGTATGTCTTCTTTGGAGAAATGTCTGTTTGGAGGAATAAGATGGGGATACCACTTTCTCCCCATCAAATACACCAAAAGAACATTTAAAGGCTAAGCAAACTCCTAAAAGCCCATAATTTTTAATTAGCCAGTGCAAATGTGACAGGAATGTACTTCACCAGTGGATAGCTCATTTCTCTATTTTACATTCAGAAGTTGAGGGCTCAGTGTTTAGTCATTGTTTAATAGTAATTGGCTAGAACACTGTTATAGCCCTTAGATATACATGGTATGTACTGACATGGAACTATATCCAGGACATAATATTGATTAGAATTAGAATAATGAAAAATTAAAGTGTAGCATGATCACTTTTATAGAAAATATAATTTATATACCTGTATCTGTATGTATGCATAAAAATTCTAAAAATGTGTACACCAAGAGTTAATTGTAGTTTTAAGTTAATTGTAGTTTTATCTAAGTAATGAGATTGCTTGATTTTTGTGATATTCTTTATATTTTTGTATATTTTTGATTATGCATACATTAACTTGAGGAAAAAACCTTAAATGCATTGAGGAAAGGAAATCGTCAGAATCAAAAGCAAAACAGAACTTAAGAAAACAAAAAAAATAGATCCCAAACTCCATAGTGTAACAGTTGGAGTCCTCTGGGTTCCAAACAGTTGACCAAAGTTAAGTGATGTTTTTCTCAACAATAAGTTAGCAAATAAACACTGGAATAGGATACCAAAATATAGTACAAAATATTTTTTTGCTTTCGGAGATTATTAATTAGAATATAACAATTTTTTTGTTGTTGTTGAGTTTATAACTTGCCTTTTTAAAGTGAACTGCACCAGATGACCTACTGAAGTATTTTCTGCTATAAAGTATTACTGCTACTGTCTCAGCTGAATCTTCTGTATTAAGTAGAGGTGGCTGGCTACGGGGAGAGAAAAGTAGATGGGTAACAATTTTTATGCCATAAGACTCATTAATAGATCAGGCTTTGTACATCATTAAGAATATTAATATTTTTCTTTTAATCCAAGTACAAATAAGCAAAGCACAGTTAAGAGCTAAACATTAATTTGATGTATTTGAATAGTATACATAGCAATTCTGATTAATTCAGGACTCTAAGTGTGAATTTTATTTATATAACTCACACAAATAGGCTCACATCACTGTCTGAAATTACCTCAGGAATACTGCCATTTCCCTTTGAAATAGTAATATAAATATGGCATTAATATTAGGATAAGATGTATGCAAACTATTTAGTAATTTATAAGCCTTTACTAAAGATAATATATTTCAGAATTTGAATGGAGACTAAATCTTCAATTGCATAATTTTTATAAAAATATTGTAAGTTTGTTTATATAGGAGAAGTCAATTCAATTACTGTTAGATGGTAGCATGCTTTAAAATCTCAAGCCACTTCATACCCATTAGGATGGCTATTAAAAAACAAAACAAAGCAGAACATATATTGGACAGAAAATAACATGTGTTGGCAAGATTGTGCTGGGATTGGCACCCTGTTGGGGATGTAAACAGGTGCAGCCTCTGTGGAAGATGATACAGTGATTCTTTTTTTTTATTTTATTTTTTTATTGTTTTTGCCATACATTGTCATGATATCACCATGGGTTTACATATGCTTCCCCTCCGGAACCCCCCTCCCTCCTCCCTCCCCTCCGGGAAATCTCGCTGTACCAGAAATTTAAACATGAATTATGATTATGATATGATCTAGCAATTCCTATTCTGGGTATTTAACCAAGAGAAGTGAAAGCAGAGACTTGAACAGATATTTGTACACCTTTGTTTGTAGCAGCATTACTTACAACAGGCAGAATGTGGAAGTAACCGAAGTGGCCATTGATGAATGAACACACAAATTGTGGTAAATATACAAATATATCTTTTAGGATTTGAACCAGCTCAACTATAGTTCCATCACCTTCACTAGCTTTGTTCATAGTGATGTGTCCTAAGGGCCATTTGACTTTGCACTCCAGGATGTCTGACTCTGAGTGAGTGTTAACATAATCATGGTTATCTGTGTGTGGGTGTTTCATTAAGATCTTTATTGTATATTTCTGTGTATTCTCGCCATCTCTTCTTAATATCTTCTGCTTCTATTAGGTCCATATTGTTTCTGTTCTTTATTGCGCTCATCTTTGCATGAAATGTTCCCTTGGTATCTTTAATTTTCTTAAGAAGAATTCTGTTTTCCCATTCTATTGCTTTCCTCTATTGCTTTGCATTGATCACTTAAGGAAGGCTTTCTTATCTCTCCTTGCTATTCTTTGGAACTCTGTATTCAGATGGGTATATCTTTCCTTTTCTCCTTTGCCTTTAGCTTCTCTTCTTCTCTCAGCTATTTGTAAGCCCTCCTCAGACAACCATTTTTCCTTTTTGCATTTCTTTTTCTTGGGGAAGGCTTTGATAACTGCCTCCTGTACAATGTCATTAACCCCTGTCCATAGTTCTTCATGCACTCTGTCTATCAGATCTAATCCCTTGAATCTGTCACTTCCACTGTATAATCGTAAGAGATTTTATTTAGGTCCTACCTGAAGGATCTAATGGTTTTTCCTACTTCCTTCAATGTAAGTCTGAATTTGGCAATAAGGAGTTCATGATCTGAGCCACAGTCAGCTCTCAGTCTTGTTTTGCTGACAGGGAGAGTTTCTCCATTTTCGGCTTAGTTCACCTGAGTTCAGTCACTCAGTCATGCCCGAGTCTGTGACCCCATGGACTGCAGGACCCCATGGACTGTCCCATCACCAACCCCAAGAGCATACTCAAACTTATGTGCATCAAGTCGGTGATGCCATCCAACCATCTCATACCCTGTTGACCCCTTCTCCTCCTGTTGTCAATCTTTCCCAGCACCAGGGTCTTTTCCAATGAGTCAGTTCTTCCCATCAGGTGGCCAAAGTATTGGAGCTTTAGCTTCAGCATCAGTCTTTCCAATGAATATTCAGGACTGATTTCCTTTAGGATTGACTGGTTGGATCTCCTTGTAGTCCAAGGGAGTCACTCTTTTTGTTTTTAAATTTATTATTATTATTTGTTATAAAAAATTCAAAAAAACCTTTTTTCTTTACATTATTGTGTTGGTTTTTGCCATACATTGACATGAATCTGCCATGGGTATACATGTGTTCCCCTTCCAGAGCCCCCCTCCCACTTTCCTCCTGATTCCATCCCTCTGGGTCATCCGGGTGCACCAGCCCTGAGCACCCTGTATCATGCATCAAACCTGGGCTGGCAATTCATTTCACATATGATAATTTCCATGTTTCAATGTCATTTTCCCATATCATCCTACCCTCGCCCTCTCCCATAGAGTCAAGGGACTCTCAAGAGTCTTCTCCTACATCACAGTTAAAAAGTGTCAATTTTTCAGTGCTCAGCTTTCTATATGGTCCAACTCTCACATCCATACACGACTATTGGAAAAACAACAGCGTTGACTAGACAAACCTCTGTCAGAAAAGTAATATTTCTGCCTTTGAATATGCTGTCTAAGTTTGCATAGATTTTCTTCCAAGGAGCAATCTTCTTTTAATTTCATAACTGCAGTAATTATGGAGCCCAAGAAACTAAAGTCTGTCACTGTTTCCATTGTTTCCCCATCTATTTGCCAGGGAGTGATGGGACTGAATGCCATGATCTTAGTTTTTTGAATGTTGAGTTTTACGCCAGCATTTTCACTCTCCTCTTTCACCTTCATCAAGAGTCTCTTGAGTTCCTCTTTACTTTCTGGCTTAAGAATGGTGCCATCTACATAGCTGCGGCTATTTATATTCTTCCCAACGATCTTGATTCGAGCTTGTGCTTCATCCAAGCCTGGCATTTCACATGATATATTCTTCATTTGAGTTAAATAAGCATGGTGAGAATAGATAGCTTTGATGTACTCCCTTCCCAATTTGGAACCAGTCTGTTGTCCCATGTCTGGTTCTGACCATTGATCCTTGACCTCCATATAGATTTCTCAGGAGGCAGGTAAGGTGGTCTGCTATTCCTATCTTTTTAAGAATTTTCCACAGTTTGTTTTGATCCATACAATGAAAGGATTTGGCATAGTAAATAAAGTAGAAATGCATGTTTTTTTCTGGAATTCTCTTGCTTTTTCTATGATCCATTGAATGTTTACAATTTGATCTCTTGCTCCTCTGCCTTTCCTAAATCCAGCTTGAACATCTGTAAGTTTTTGGTTCACGTACTGTTGAAGATTAGCTTGGAGAATTTTAAGTATTACTTGCTTGTGTGTGAGATGAGCACAATTGTGTGGTACCTTGAACATTCTTTGGCGTAGCCTTTCTTTGGGAATGAAATGAAAACTGATCTTTTCCAGTCCTATGGCCACTGCTGAGTTTTCCAAATTTGCTGGCATATTGAGTGCAGCACTTTCACAGCAAAATCTTTTAGGATTTGAAATAGCTCAACTGGAATTGCATCACCCCCATTAGCATTGTTCTTAGTGATGCTTCCTGAGGCCCACTTGACTTCGCACTCCAGGATGTCTGGCTCTAGGTGAGTGAATGCACCATCGTGGTTATCTGTGTCATTAAGAACTTTTTTGTGTAGTTCTTCTGTGTATTCTTGCCATCTGTTCTTAATATCTCTTCATTTCTGCCATAAGGCTGGTGTCATTTGCATATCCGAGGTTAGAATATAATCATTAAGATTTCAGTATTAACCAGCTGCTAATGTCCAGGTCTTCTCTTGTGTTGTTGGAAAAGAGTATTTCCTATGACCAGTGTGTTCTCTTGGCAAAACCCTGTTAACCTTTGCCCTGCTTCATTTTGTACTCCAAGGCCAAAATTTCCTGTTACTCCAGGTATCTCTTGATGTCCTACTTTTGCATTCCAGTCCACTATGATGATAATGACACGTTTTTTAGTGTTAGTTCTAGAAGGTCTTGTAGGTCATCATAGGACTGTTCAGCTTTTTTGGCATTAGTGGTTGGGCCATAGTCATGGATTATGGTAATATTGAATGGTTTTACTGGAAATGAACAGAAGGCATTCTGTCATTCTTGAGATTGCACCCAAGTACTGTATCTCAGAATCTTTGTTGACTATGAAGGCTATTCCATTTTTCCTAAGGGATTCTTCCCCATAGTAGTAGATATAATGGTCATCTGAATTAAATTCTCCCATTCTGGTCCATTTTAGTTCACTGATTCCTAAAATATCAGTGTTCACTCTTGCCATCTCTTTTTTGACCACTTCCAATTTATCTTTACTCATGACCTAACATTCCAGGTTCCTATGCAATATTGTTCTTTACAACATAGAACTTTACTTCCATCACCAGTCACCTCCACAACTGGGCATGGTTTTTGCTTTGGCTCCATCTTTTCATTCTTTCGGGAGTTATTTCTCCACTCTTCAGTTCAGTTCAGTCACTCAGTCGTGTTTGACTCTTTGCAACCCCATGGACTGCCGCATACCGGACTTCCTTGTCCATTACCAACTCCCAGATCTTGCTCAAACTCATGTCCATCGAGTTGGTGATACCATCTATACATCTCATCCTCTGTTGTCCCCTTCACCCCACCTTCAGTCTTTCCCAGAATCAGGTTCTTTTCCAGTGAGTCAGTTCTTCACATCAGGTGGCCAAAGTTTTGATGTTTCAGCTTCAGCATCAGTCCTTCCAATGAATATTCAGAATTGATTTCCTTTAGGATTGACTGTTTTGATCTCTTTGTAGTCCAAGGGACTCTCAAGAGTCTTCTCCAACACCATAATTCAAAAGCATCAATTTTTCAGTGCTCAGCTTTCTTTATAGTCCAATTATCACATCCATACATGACTACTTGAAAAACCATAGCTTTCTATTAGTAAATTTGGCACCAACCCACTTGGGGAATTCATCTTTTAGCATCATATCTTTTTGGCTTTTCATACTGTTCATGGGGTTCCCAAGGCAAGAATATTGAGATGTTTGCCATTCCCTTCTCCAGTGGACCACATTTTGTCAGAATTCTCCACCATGGCCTATCCGTCTTGAGTGGCTCTACATGACATGGCTCATACTTCATTGAGTTAAACAAGGCTCTGATCCATGTGATCAGTTTGGTTATTTTTCTGTGATTATGATTTTCATTCTATCTGCCCTCTGATGGATAAGAATAAGAGGTTTGTAGGAGCTTCTTGGTGGGATGGACTGATGTGGGGAAATCTGGGTCTTGTTCTGATGGATGAGGCCATGCTCAATAGATCTTTAATCTAATTTTCTGTTGATGGACAGGGCTGTGTTCCCTCCTGTTATTTGGCCTGAGGCCAAACTATGGTAGGGGTAATAGCGACCTCCTTCAAAGAACTTATGCCAGCACTGTTGTATTCAGTGCCCCTGACCCCATGGCAAGTTTCTTTTTACCCATGCCACTGCTGGAGACTCCTGCACACTCACAGGCAAGCCATGCTCAGTCTCTGAGTATGAGTCTCCTTTCTCCTGAGCCCTGATGTGAACAAGGTTTTGTTTGTGTCCTCCAAGAAACTGTTTCCCCAGTCCTGTAGAAGTTCTGTAATCAAATCCCACTGGTCTCCAAAGTCAAATTCCCTGGGGCTTCTCATTCCTTTGTCAGAACCCTAGGTTGGGAAATCTGCTGTGGGTCCTATTATTTTTATAACAGTGAGAGAATGTCTTTGGTATAATTGTTTCCTAATTTGTGGGCCATCTGCTCAATGGCTCTATGGTGAGGCTAATGGTGACCTCGACCAGAGGATTTATGCCACACATCATGCCTCCCAGACCTGCTGCAGCCAGAGACCCTGTCCCTGTGACAGGCCACTGCTGACCTGTACCTCTGCAGGAGACACTGAAACACTCAAAGGCAGGTCTGGCTCAGTCTCTGTGGGGTCTCTGGTTCCTGGTGTGCACAAGTTCCAAGTGTTTCTGGCAAGTATGGGGTTGTATTCTAAATGCAATTTTGCCCCTACTACAGTCTTGTGGGGGCTTCTCCTTTGCTCTTGGACATGGGGTATTTTTTTGGTGAGGTCCAACAATCTGTCCATAGTTGCTCAGCAGCAATTCTGGAGTTCTTGCCAGAGAAGATGAGCGCACGTCCCTCTACACCATCATGGGTACATAAAATAAGCAAATTCATAGACAGAAAGTAGAATGGTGGTTTCCAGGGTTAGAGAATGGTGAGAATAAGGAGTTATTGTTTAATGGGTACAGACTGTCAGCTGGGAAAGATGAAAAAGTTCTAATGATAAATGGTGGTGATTGTTGTAAGAGCTGTGAATATATTTAATGTTACTGAACTACTTAAAATGGAAATAAAAGAGAAGCCTCAAAAGCCATTTGAAATGCTACTATGAAACAGCGTAAATCTGATGGCTAGCCTCAGTTATCATAATTAAATTGATATGCAGTTTTCCTTTAATAATGAGTGATTAAGTACTTGAACTTAAATTTCAGTAGATATTCAATCTATATCTTTATTAAAGTCATTTTTAGGAAACATTGTCAACAATTTATGCATACTTGTTTGGTTTTGTATGGAGTGAACATGGGTACAGATTATAAAAAATTTAGTATTCAGAAACAGAACTGTCCTTTGAAATATTTTTAGCCCTATATTGAGATAAACTGACTTAGAAGTAGAAAGTCCCTGAATGCCTGAATTTGCTACCCTTAAAGTTCAGATTTCTTCTATTCAGTGAGCCTCCCTCTCCATCCCAGTCTCATTTAGTCTTTCAGACCATCTTTGTAATACATATATTGATATTTTAGCTTTGATGAATGCATTTATGAAAATGGTGTATTTGTGTGGTGAATGCCTATAATGAATCCAGGTACCTTTTTTCAGCTGCCATCATGGAACAGCCAAGTCAGTCCCATCCCCAGCACCTCAGGATCAAGATATTATGGATAATATTCAAGACATACTGGCTACAAATCTTTATAGGATCAGGAGAGTGGTAAGATTGTTATTCAGTACATACTACTTTATTCATCACACAAATGGAATAAATCTATATACACTTCTTTTTATAATTTCAAATGAACTCTGCTCCCATTATTAGCAGGGTAAATGAAATGACAAATCAGTGTTTAAGTCGCTCAAACTTGTTACTCATAGGAAAGTCCTATAACATTTTCTATTTAATTGCCAGTGCAGTACATCCTATTAAGTTCAAGAATCCTTAGATATGATGGCATTTTCTTAAGTAAACTTTTTTCTTTAGTGTAAATCTTATTTTATTTAGCATATGACAAAATTAGGTATTTTAGATATAAAATTATTTTTGGTTACTGGAGAGCTGCTAGATTCCCAATTTTCAAATTTAGATTTGTGATATAATAGGCCTGATACATATAGGTTGAAGATTATGTAATGTTTCTTCAGTAATGCAGAAATCTGAAAATTTCTAAGCACATTAGAATTCTATCTTTTTCCATATTCAAAGAAAAAAATCTTGTCTGCAGATGACTAGGTGTAATCTCATTTTGAAATGTAAAAGGTGACATTTAGGTTAAAAATAGCCTGACTTAAATTGCATATTTTTAGGTCATTGCTGTTAATTTTTGCTTTGTGTGCATTTTGCAACTCTGTGAAAAAGAAATGTAAGGGAAATGCCAGTATGCCAAAAGCATACTGTTAGGTAGTGTGCTGTGTGGTGGAGAATAAAGCTCAATAAATATGAAAATAACTTTGAAGAAAAATCTGGGAAACAATTTGAGTAATAAAATATGTATGCCTATGGCTGAATCATGTTGCTGTATGGCAGAAACCAACACAAGATTGTAAGGCAATTATTCTCCAATTAAAAATAAATTATTTAAAAATCTAATACTGATGAATATAAGCTATTAATGTAAGCTTACACATGATCAAAGTATTTTCTCAAATAGATGTCACAATGTAATATCTTTGTTCCTGGGTTTCTTATTTTTAAATACTATTTCTTACATTATAGTATGAAGTAATTATAATGTTCATTGTGTTGTAAACAAACTTGTCTATATTATTCATTAAGTCAAACTCATTTTAAAGAATTATTTATAGATTTTTCCAGTTTTATTGAGATATAGTTGACATATAGCACTGTGTAAGTTTAAAGTATACAGTATAATTATCTGATTTATGTACACCATGAAATGATTAGTGCCATAGGTTTAATAAACATTCATTATATCACATAGATACTACATTAAAAATTAGAAAAATAATTGTTCTGATGAGAACTCAGGATTTACTCTCAACTTTTATTTATGCTGTACAGCAGTATGTATGTATCATATTGTACATCACATCCCTAGTACTTATTTATCTTATAACTGAAATTTCTACTTTGTGACTGCATCCAATTTCCCTTTCTCCATCTCTGGCAACCATAAATCTGATCACTTTTTCTGTGAATTTTTTGTTTGTTTTTGAAATATAATTAACCTTCAATACTATATTAGCTCCTGATTTACAGCATAGTGGTTTAATGAAAGTGAAAGTGAAGTCGCTCAGTTGTGTCCAACTCTTTGCAACCCCATGAACTGTAGCCTACAAGGTTCCTCCATCCATGGGATTTTCTAGGCAAGAATAATGGAGTGGGTTGCCATTTCCTTCTCCAGGAGATCTTCCCAACCCAGGGATTGAACCTGGATCTCCTGCATTGTAGGCAGACATTTTCCCATCTGAGCCACCAGGGAAGCCAAGTATAAACTTTCAGTTACAAAATAAACAGAGAATAGGTATGAAATATACAGTGTGGGAAATGCAGTCAATAATTACATAATATCTTTATATGATGATAGAGGGTAACTGTCTGGTTACCTAGTCTGCCTCACTTATTTCTCTCCTTCCCCATCCCCTTCTCCTGGAAACCACCCGTTTGTTCTCTGTGTCTATGATTCTGTTTTGGTTTGGTTATGTCTGTTCATTTGTTTTTAGCTTCCACATATAACTGAAATAATATTGTGTTTGTCTTCCTTCATCTGTCTTATTTATCTTAGCATAAAACTCTCTAGGTTTGTCCATGTTGCCCAATGACAAAATTTTATTCTTTTTAATGGATGAACAATATTCCATTATACATGCACGTATATATACATACATATATATATATACATACACACATACATACATATATAAACATTCTTTATAATGCTGCAGTGAACATTGGTGTGCATATATCTTTTGGTATTAGTGGGTTTTATTTTTTAAGATAAATACTCAGAAGCAGAATTTCTGGATCGTACGGTAGTTCTAGTTTAATTTTTTTTTTTTTAGGAATCTCCATTCTGTTTTCCATAGTGACTGCATCAACTTACATTCCCATCAAAGTGCACAAGGATTTCCTTTTCTCCATGTGATCACCAACACTTGTTATTTGTTGACTTGGCTAATAGGTGTGAGATGTTATTTAATTATGGTTTTGATTTGCATTTCACTGATGATTTGTGATGTTGAGCATTATTTCATGACCCTGTTGACCATCTCTTTGTCTTTGGGAAAATGTCTTTTCAGGTCTTCTGTTCATTTTTAATTGGGTTGTCTTTATAATTTTGAGTTGTATGCATATTTTGGATGTTAGCCCTTTGTTAGTTCTATCATTTTGGTTGATATAGTCCAATTTCCTTTTGTTATATAGTCTTCTAGTTTTATTCTATTGTTGTCAGAAAGAACACTTGAAAATGAATTCTGTTTTTAAATTTGTTAAGATTTTTCTTTTTTTTTTACCATCTAGCTTGTGATCTATATTTGAGAATGTTTCATGAGCACTTCAATTTGAACTCTGCTGCTACTGTGTGGAATGTTCTGTGTATAAAGTTAAGGCCATTTATCTATAGTATCTGTCAAGCTTGCTGTTTTCTTATTCATTTTCTGTCTGGGTGACCTGTCCATTATTCTAAGTATTGAATTGAAGTCTCCTACTTTTTATGGTATCACTGTTGCCCTCTCTCTTCAGATCTATCAATGTTTTCTATATATGGGTACTTTGATGTTGAGTATGTATGTATTTATACTTGATATATCTTCTTGTTGAATTGACCCTTTTGTCTTTCTGTAATAAATAAAATGACATTCTTTGTGTATGAGGCAGTTTTTTACTTAACGTGCATATTTTAAGCTACCCCATATCTCTTTCGGTTACTAGTTACATGGAACATATATTTCCATCCTTCCACTTTCAGCCTATGTGTAGCCTTAAATCCATAATGGACGTCTTTTAGATAATATATAGTTTGGTCTTTTTTTTTAAATTTATTCAGCTACTCTCTGTCTTTGGACATTTAAAATAATTATTGATACTTAAGGATTTACTATTGACATTTTGTTAATTATTTTCTAGCTGCTTTGTAGTTCTCTTATTCCTCTCTTCTTTTGGTGTTTTTATTTGTAATTTGACATTTTTTATAGTGATATGATTCGAATTTCTTCTCTTTGTCTTTTGTGTATCTATTAGAGGATTCTTCTTTGTTGTTACCATGAAATTTGCACTAAATATCTTATAGTTATAATAGACTATTTTATACTCACTTTCAATTTCCTTAAAAAGACCTATACTTTTACTCATGTCCCCTAACCTCATATTATTGATGTTAGAGTTTAATTATTTTTATATTGTGTATCCATTAACAATATTTGTGGTTATAGTTATGCTTAATATTCCTGTATTATAATTTTATGCTAGTAGTAAAAGTGATTTACATACAGTCACCACAGTATTATGATATTCTGTGTTTATGCATTTACCTTTGCCAGTAATATTTATAATTTTTTATAATTATATTTATTTATTTTTAATTGATTGATGTTGCTTTACAATATTGGTTTGATAGCTGTCATGCATCAGCATGAATTAACCATAGGTGTACATATATCCCCCCACTCTTGAAACTCCCTCCTACCTTCCACATTTGCCCATCCCTCTAGATTAATACAGAGCTCCAGTTTTAGTTCCCTGAGTCATACAGAAAATTTTCATTGGCTATGCATTTTACATATGTTAATGTATATGCCTCCATGCTACTCTTTCCATTCATTTCACCCTCTCCCTCTTCTCTTGCACCCTTGTCCATAAATCTGTTCTCTATGTCTGTACCTCTATTGCTGCTCTGCAAACAGTTTCATC